>ML850112.1:0-17045 GCA_009831015.1 Picea engelmannii
TAAGACAACAAAAAAAATCATAACACCCCACCCATCCCAGGTCCTTTAGACCTCTATTTATGCATTACAATCACTCACCGACATCCTTAGTCTGAAGCCTAGGTTTCAAAACCCTAGATACCAAAAACCTAGGTGTCTAAAACCCTAGGTCAACTTGACATTCATTTTTAGGGCTTCTCCATCCTGTCTTTCCTTCCTTCTCGCGTGGTGCTCCAAATCATCCAACAATGGATTTTTCTTCTTGCTGAGTTGTCCATGATCCTTCTTCCTTATTGATTTGTCATCCTCGATCTCCTTATCCAACGCCTTGCTTCCTTTTACTTTGATCCATATTTTTTTCTCTTTTGCTCACTTCAAACCAGTAATAGTCACTGTATCTTCCATGTAGTTCACATTTTTCCTTTTTCTTCCTTGATCTTCGCTTACTTTCATAACCAAGGGCCAACACCAGTAGTCTCCAAAGCTGCCCATTTTTGGATTCTCAACTATCACAATGTTGACTTTATTCACCTTGATCGACGTGAAAATTACTTCTGATTCTAGAGGTGTACCTTCCAATTCTCTTTCTTCTTTTGCTTCCTTGATCTGAATATCATGTGGATCATCTTCATTTGGTGCTTCTTCCTGCACATGGTAGCATGACAACAATTATTTTATTCTCTATTTGTTCTGTTGTTGTTCTTTTGTTATGAGTTCGACTTCTGGTTCCTTAATGAATATCACCCCTCTTGTCTTCTTAAGTGTTTCATCTATGTTGGGGTTCTCATGCTCGAATGAGAAAGTGACTGTAAAATTTTGTTGTAGTACTGTCCAATTCGAAGTTCCTCTGCACAACTTCTAGTCTTTATACCAGTTGGTTGGTATGCCTTCTAAGGTGTGTACAAAATGATGAGGTCATTCCTCTTGCAGTGTCATCTTCCACAGTGCTATGCATTTCTCCAAGTGTTCCACTGATGCCTCATGTCTATCGTACTTTTGGTGCTTGTTTCCTTTATGTTCTAAGCCAAACCTTATGCACAGTAACCACTTACATTGGTACCAATCCTTGATTGTTTCCTTCTGTGTGCCCCACCATATTGTAGGTGTGGCTTTGAGTGCTATATCGAGTGATAAGAGTCTTTGATTTTCTAATACTTCATCCTCATACTATGCCAAGAATTCTTCTATATCATTCACTCCATGGAAACCGGGTGGTTCCCTTATCTCCATGCCTACCCATCTCACTTCACGGTCTATTCGTCCACATCTTATTGTGGAAACTTTGCACAGCCTTTGTTGCCATTTTTCTAAACCTATGTTGGACTTGGTCACACATGAAGTAATGCTTCTCCAACTGAGTATCCCATATGCAGTTGGGTTTATGTAATCCTCATCATCTGCAGTTGTTCTGTACTACTGACAGATTTCCCCTAAGTCTAAGAAAATAGGTTCTACAAACCTTTCCCCTTCTGATGAGTCCAATGGTGCAATGAATTTGTATTCCCCTAACTCAAATGTCATTTTTCGTGTCTTTAAATTGATTATAGCCTGGTTATAAAATGCCCAATCCAAGCCAAGAAACGTTGGATATGGTGTTGTGTCGTCCACTATTTCAATCACTTCAAAGTCTTCTTTAATGCAGACTCCATCCAGGTCGAATGTCACTCCTTTCAGTCTACTGATTGGTAGGACTCTGTGTTGGTTTGCTAGTTTCAGTTGAACAGATGAATATCCTAATGTGGGCTCTCCCATACATTGCCAAGTCTTCTTTGGTAGTACATTGACTTCATATCCTAGATCCAGTATGATATCTCCCATGTTGAAATGTCTGATGTTGGCATTCAGCCTAAACTCCCTACTTGTTCTTCTCCTTGTATATAGGTGATTGAAAGTTTTTTGTTCTAATTTTCCTTCTGTCTCTGTGCTACATATTTCTAATATAGTTTTCAATATTTTGATAGTTCATGGATCCTTCAATAGTTTTACACATGATTTCAAAAATCCTTTTATTGTACTTACTTGTCCCATGGGTTTCATTTCGTTGGTGTGATCCAAAAATGGAGGCATATCGTACTCTGGCACTTCCTTGATTTGTTGTGCAGTTGAAGTCGATGCAGTGTCTTGATTCAATAATTCTTGTATATCTTTCTTAAATGTGTCCTTATTTTTCTGCGCATTGAACTTCCTCCTTGGTTCGACATTCTTATTTACCCACTGATGTTGTATTCTTTACCCATTGATGTTGTACTAGTTCTTGTCGAGCTGCGTCCTTTCCTATTTTAGCTCCTCCGCGCATAAATATGTTGATGTTCCATCCTTCATCCCTCACTTCTGTTGAAATCCATTGAACGTTTTGGTTGTTCTGATTCCTCTTTTCTTGGATATTTACTAATAGTGTCAAACATTATTCCGTATCATGGTCCGATGCTCAACAATACATAGAAGTTGTTGGTGGAAGTGGACATTCCCTTGCATAATGTCCTAGTTGTTGACAGTTATGACATACCATTGGTCCTCTACCTCTTCCAAATACTCCTCTCTCTCATCCTCCACCTTTGTATCTAGCTCGATCTCTTCTTGGTGCCTGATTGTACTGCACGATATTGTATTGAGATTGTGTTGTGTTGTGTTGTATTGTGACCGTGCGGTATTATAAGGTTGTTGCGCAATATTATATTGTTGCTACGCAGTGTTGTATGCGGTTGGAACTTGGTTAAATTTTGGTTCGACTTTCCCAGTCATCATTTCTACTTACAGTCTATATTCATATGATGTACTCTCTCGCATAAAATCCATAGTTCTACAAACTTTGTCGTCGTGGCCCACTGACTTGCAAAAGTTGCAATATGAACTCTTTGGGATTATATGGTATTTATGCATCATTGGGCACTGATATGGATCATGACTTGGTTTCTTGCAGATATCACACCATAGTCCTCCTATTTGTAATGGATTTGGAATTCATGCTGTCATATACTGTGTGAATGTTGGACATTTGTTCTTGGGGTGTCCTTCTGTCCTGCATATGGTACACCAAACAACTTCTCATTTTTCCTTACTTTTTTTCTGTTTTAGCTGGAACATTAAGTTCTTCAAATCTCCCTTTAGTTCTTCGATGGCTGGATCCGTCTGCTAATATTATTTTTCTTCCAGTTGTAGAGATGCCTGCAGAGCCTTTGCTTGTGTCTGAAACTTTTTTTGTCGCAATGGGTATTTTAAGTGTGGCAGCAGTGAATTGATGAACATGTGCCTATGTTGCATATCAGTCATGAGATATTTCAAATTTCCTTTCAGTTACTTGAATATATGGTCAATCTCCCATACAGATTATCCTGGTTTCTATTTTATTTCTATCATCTCGTTCATGTACTAATCTTCTTAACTTGGCTTCTGGAATTCATTTATCAACAATTTTTTTATGTACGAAATCGTTCTAGTTGTCCCTGGTGGATTGTTTGCAGCTAAACTCATATACCAATCCAGTGCATGATCCCTTAGTGTAATTGCTAGTTGTGCTAGTTTAGTATCTTCGTCTATGATATGTTTTGCTTCCCAAATATTCTCACAGATAAACAAATGTTTTTTCAGATCTTCCTATGCTTCTTCTTTAAATTTTGGTAACCTGGTGGTGGGATCGTGTCTTGCCATCCTGAACGTTGAACTACTACCTCTACGTGGTGTAGATACTTGACTAGTGTTTCCTGAACTGACTCCTCCAGTTGTTGTTCCTTGTGTATATGTACTTCCTATTCTCTTTCTTCCTTCGAAATGCGATTGTCTAAATGATGGTGTTCTCTTTGGTGTATTAGTCGCACATGGGTTTATGGGTTCCACACTGACATTAATGTGGATAGGATTTTTGCCTTCTCTTCCTACTCTTGGACCTCTCGTCTTCCTCTTATATGTTGCATGCAATATTTCCTCAATCTTCTCCACAACCCAGAGATCCTCTACCTCTTCTTCATCACTTTCCAAGCCTTCCATCGTGGTTATGGCTCTCTTCTTGGTGTTCACCTTGTATTGGTAGGGTACGCCTCTACGCGTCTTTCTAGCTGTCACCAAGATCCACTTAATCTGGTCATCATCCATTATGATTGGATCCAAGGGTTCCTCCTTCTTTCCCTTATCCATTCCTCCTTTTGTTTCTCCTCTTTTTGTTAGTGCTTCCCCCCTTCCCCCATGCATGCAGGAAAGTTTAGTTGTCTGACTCCATTGTCATTACCTCTTTATTGTATAGCAATATCTTAATAGAAGTATACAATGATCTAATATACCTTCCTCGAGGTCTGCGTAGAAACTCTTGATCTGTTGCACTGTAGGATTTCATTGTATCTACTGCAAACTCTATTATAAAGCCTGCTACAATACTATTGAGCCAAAAATCTACTGCGTGGGTGAATTTGTTGTTCACCTACTATAACTGCTCAATCTGTATTGAGGTCCAGTCTAACTGTCAGATCTAGCTTGTTGCGTGGTTATCCTTCAACCTTACTATCCACTCCTGCAATAAGTGTGGAAAATCATAGAAAAATACTTCATGCAACTTAGTAAACATGTATTTCTCAAGATATTTGTGTGGTGTTACTCTAGGGTTTTTGTTATCTTTCTGCGCAAAATCTAGCTCCTTTGTCTTTAGCTAGCTTTGGATCTCTACTTTTGTGGGATTCCACGGTCTCAACATCACCTTATAGTGGCTCATTCTTTTCTCATTCTCCTTGTTCTCTTTAGTATTTTTTTGACTTGCCTCCCGCAGATCTTACAGTCTCTTAATATATCTTCAACAGATCAACCATTCTTCTACCAAATATTTAACAAATCTCATCCCCTCAATCCTATATTGTTCCAACCAATGACAACAAAACCATTTGTTGGTTATTATTCTTCTCTGAGTTTATATCTTTATCTTGAGTGACCCAGGTGACTTCATGTTTGTTTGGGGTTCCAACAAAACCTCTAAAACAACCTAACCTCATTGTAAACCAGAAGGCAACGTAGCACATAGAGTGCACTATGCAGTCTCACCCATGATAGTATTAATGGGTGGCTAGAATACTCATGTGTTTGCAGCCCAGGATTGAGTGGGGATTTGGGAAATGTATGCTTAAGGTTATACTTAACTTATTAATGCAATAAATTGCCATTCACGATTATGCATGAAATATAATCAACTCACTCATTTAGTAAAGAAACAACTATTGAAGATAATAAAGAAACACATGCATTCAATCACATAACATGGGTTTTACCATGGTTCAACCCCCCTGGGCTATGTCCACAAAGATCTGGCTCTTATCTCTTTTATTATAGTAGTTCCAAAACAACAATTCCATGTGATTTACAACTCTTTTTAGTCAGTTCTAGATCTATTATGAGGTGGACTAGATTGCACCAGGCTCCTCAGCCTGTGATATAACCCTCGATATATTCCCCCCTTATTCTTCTCCATCTCAACAAATTACAAAATTAGGTCATATAGAAACATATTACATCTCATCAACCCCCCTCTATGAGACCTAGGTATCTATATTAATATGTTTCTATCTTTCCAATCACTACAATGTATTAAAAAAAAGCTAACCCTAACATCATTAGGTATTCCATGCATGCATGCATGCTTTTCTTCCTTCCAGCTATCACTTTCCTCGTGCGTGCCTTCTTTCCCAAAATAACCTTTCTTTTCTCTTTGGCTTGCTTCCAACACCCGTGTAGGGCAGTTATCAACCCCCTACATGCCCGACACAA
Organism: Picea engelmannii; assembly: GCA_009831015.1. Taxonomy (NCBI): domain Eukaryota; kingdom Viridiplantae; phylum Streptophyta; class Pinopsida; order Pinales; family Pinaceae; genus Picea; species Picea engelmannii. The sequence continues at coordinate 5,722 of ML850112.1, forward strand.
TGTAGCATACACTAGCGCTAGTCATGCAAAGAATATAACACATACCCAACATATATTGTACATGTACACCTTGTTAAATCGCCCCTCACAAGTGAAATATCTTTGAATTACTCTCAGTTTTTGGTCATGGTCTTCTAACATATAGCTACTTGGAACCCCTTTTGACACATTTTTGTTCTGGAATTCTAACTTAAAATAATCATTACAATATGAAGAATCCATATTCATCCCCTTGAACCACCTCTCACCTTGCAAGGGCATCTCTTTTGTTGTTGCAATTGTATGCTACGTGACCTGAATTTCTAGTGATCCAACCCTTGTTTTGATTCCATCAAAATTCAGGGAAAACTATTTAGCTACCTCCATGTGACCTCTCTGTATATTTTCATAGAAGGCGAGGAATCCCATTTCTTGAAAATATTCCTTGAATATGGGATTTGAATCCAACAATTGCAGACCCTAGGGTTCAAACCTCACTATATCACCCCCCCTTGTATATTTTCTTCTTTTTCTTTTTATGCTCCATGGTTGTTGGTGGAGAATCATGTGATGGTGGTGGCTGCAAGGGGTATCAAGACTTAAAAAATTTGTAATAAATCCTAGTGTGTCAAGGTTTTTTTGAGAAACAAATCTTTAGCATCAAGGGATTTCGCAACATTTTGGTAGAAATTTCACAGTGAATTGCAATTTAGTAGCAGATAAGATAACATTTTTTTTATAAAAGATAGGGTTTAAGAACCTGAGAGATATGTAGTAGTAAAAACAAATTGAATGGCATCCAAGGATCATGCATGAATCTATAATTTCTTAGGAGATCAATCCAATTTTACCTTTTGCAGCAAATAGGCAGTTTCGCAACAATTCTCAGTTTCACAACGAACTAAGAAATTTTGCAGCGGACCAGAACTTTGATGATTTTAAAAAAGGAAATAACACATGAACACAAAATCCTGATTGACACAGACAACACTGACTCACATGACCTTAATCCCATGATTGTATTAATGTTATGGAGATAGGGTATCTCTGAAGTGATTTGACATGACAGTTAGCCGCTGCAAAAAACTAGGAGGTTTTGCAGTGAATTTGAACTAATTGGATGCACATCTTTAAGAGGTAAAATTTATATTGGGAGAACTATGAAACCTTTAGTACATGTGATAAAATTATCCCATGACTCTTTGAAGAAATAATGTAATAACTTAAGACTCACCCTTTCAAATGATGACAAAGGACTGTGTGACAAACTGACTTGACTTTTGAAAAAACTAACCATTTCTCCTATGACTTGGAGTGATATTCTAACTCCCTTAGACATTAACCAATAAAAATCTGAAACTTGAATTATAGGTGAATGAACCCAAAACTTTTTTCATGGGACACTAATCCTAGGACCTTGACATATGGTCATGACCACAAACATCAGCAGTAACAAAACAAAATGTTTTGACTTTGTAAATTTTTACTCACTAACATAGGCTCCAATGGGGATGCTATCCTCCCTGTGAGGTAGCTAAGAACCAACAGACCATTGCCTTATCCATTGGGCTTATTCTAAGACTAAAAAATTTACACAAACTTGAATTGTTCAAAATTATTTACATACAAGATTAACTGAAATCAAATTGACAATTACCCTTCTGAATCTTAGGGCCTTCAGCTCGGGCTTCAAATTCTTCAAAGTGTCATCCACACCTACAAATTTTGAAAATAAAATGAATATTTACAATGAAATGAGTGGATCAAGTTTATTTCAAGTTAGATAATGTTTTAAGAACCTCCCGTTGACTAGACCTCCAACAAGAAGTTCTCCATCAAGATCCTTTAAAATGTAGGCATTGTTTCTATGATAAGAAACAATCTTATAGGGTCCTTTCAAGAGATGATCGAAATTACCATGTTTTGTTTTTTCTTCATTTCGAGAATCCCACTTCAGCACTAAATCATTAATATGGAAATCAACAGATTTGGTTCTTTTATCAAAAACTTTCTTCATCTTTTTTCTGAAACAACTGGGTATTGTTATAAACATCTTCTCTCATCTGTTGAACATGAATAAGTTGGTTGATACTCCTTTGAATGTCACTAGGGATCTTCTTCTTTCTCCCATAACAACTTCATGACTGGTAGTCCCAAAGAAGTAGGAAAGACCACCTATGTACCATTTACTAATTGGAATGGTGAAGTTTCAATTGACTTTTTGAGGCTGATTCTATCTGCCCACAATGCAAATATCAAATTTTTGTGCCAAGCCTTTTTTTTCTCATGCAGTAATTTCTTGATGATCCTTATTAAAATTTTGTTTCATGACTCAACCAATACATTACCATGAGGGTAATAGGTTGTAGAATGATTGATCATTATGTTATAGTATTCACAGAATTTGGTCATTTTCTTTGAATTGAACATTGTTGCATTGTCAGTCATGAGTCTCCTAAGACAACCAAACCTGGAAAAAATGTTGTTTTCTAAGAATTTAATTATCATAAAAGCAGTTGATTTTCTAGTTGGTATAACCTCAATCCACTTGTTAAAATAGTATGTAGAAGTCAATATCCACTTATGTTGACCTAAATATGTTGGATTGATTTCACCAATGAAATAAAGACCTCATTGTTGGAAGGGTGCCTCCACTGAAATAGGATTCACAGGCAATGACAACAACTTCCTTTTTCCTTCAAAAATTTGACATTCATGACAAGTTGTCACTGCTTTATACACATATTCAAATATTTTTGGCCAATAAAATCCTTCTCTGAGAATTTTTTTCACAGTAGTCTTCCAGTAGTGATGTCCTCCACAATCACCCTGATGAAATGTTTTCATAATCTATTGTAATTAATCTTCCAATAGAAATTTTAATAAGACTCCTCCCAGATATTTCCAGTACAAAAAACCATCTATGATATATAATTGTGTTGCCTTCAATTTCAAAAATATGGCCTTGGTCTTGTTCAACTTTGGTGGGGCTTGTAAATTCTACAAAATATAAATTATATCACTATACCATGGAGAGTAAAGGAAATTTTGAGATACTTGAGGTTTTGTCTCAGCATCCACTGAAAATTATGCAATGAAATTGATTCCTAGGAGATCAAAATTTGACTGAGCCATCAATTTTTCCATCCCTTTACCTTTGACCAAATTTGTTGGATTTATTTCTAGATCATACTCCAACAAAAATACAATCCATTTTTCTCTTCTACCTTCAGGGTCTGGATGAGATAAAATGTCTTTGACTGCACTATTAGGAGAAAAAGCAATAACATGAGAATGCAAGATATAAACCATGAACTCCTTCAATTCCTTCTCCAATGCATAGGCTTGCTTCTCCATGATGTTATAGTTAAATGTTGAATCCCTCAATGATTTGTTGTAAAAGGATATAGGTTTTTCCAAATTTTGATCATTTTTCTACAACAACACTCTTGCAATAGTATGTTCTCAGGCAAAGGAGAGTACCATACAATCTTTTGAATAGTCTGGGATAACTAACATTGGTGCTTCAGTCAGTTCTCACTTTATATAATCAAATGACCCTTTTTATTCAACTTTCCATTTAACCTGATTATATTTTCTCAACATATGGGTAATAAACTTAACAACTTCAACAAAGTTTGGTTTAAACCTCCTTAGGAAATTCACACTTCCAAGAAAATATTGCACTTCCTTTTTATTTTTGGGATTGTCTATTTTCTGAATTATTACTACTTTTCTTGGATCTATTTTGATTTCATCTTTTGATATCACATGGCCCAACAATTTCCTTGCTTGCATTGCAAAATTTGACTTCTTTGGATTCAATGAAATACCAAACTTACTGCACTTTTGAAAAACCTATTTCAAATGTTTCAAATGCTCATCATCATATTTAGAGAAAACTATAGTATGATCCAAATATATAACAATGAATTTATCCCTTTCTTCTGCAAACGCTATATCCATAACTCATTGCAATGCTGCTCCTGTGTTCATCATCCCAAATGAAATCTTTGCATACATGAACGTTCCCCAAGGTGTGGTAAAAATTGTTTTTTTCTGATCATTTGGATGCACCATAATCTAATTATACCCTAGATAGCCATCCAACATTGACATTTTTTGTGATCTCGCATCTTTCTGAAAAATGTAATCCATATTTGGGAGAGGATTATTATCCTTCAAAGAAACCCTATTTGCATTCCTAAATTCTACAAAGAACCTGATTTCTCCATTCTTCTTCCTTATAGGAACCAAGTTTTACAACCATTTAGAAAACCTCAATGAAACAATAATCTTTCCATCAGTCAATTTCTTCAATTATTTCTCAATTAACGAAAGGAGCAATGGATTTATCCTCCTTAGATTTTGTTTAAATGGTTTATGATATTCTTTGATTGGGATTTTATGTTGTATTATGCTTGTGTCATATGCCTTCAGTTCCTCATAATTCCATGCAAAAACATCAGATATTGCCTTCATCAATTTAAGATACCTTTCTTTGTTTTCAGGGGTTAAAGTTTGTTGACGGGGGAAATTGACCGCTCATCAACTGGAGGAGTGAATCCGGTCTAGGGTTGTCTAATTAACCCAAGTCATTTGTATTAATCCACTCCGATGGGTTTAGCGGCTCCATTGGCTGATCTAATTCCTAAAGAAAGCGAAAAACAAAACTAAAGAAATTGCAATAACTTGATAAATAACAATCGCTGAAAACTATATATAGATCTAATATATTTTTACAGTTTAACTAACTAATATTTATAAAATAGTTCAACTTATCATATGCACAATATATACAAGTAATTATATTTCTAATATATATGTAATATGTACAAGATACGAATTTTAATCTAAATCCGCGAAAATTGAATGTAATTGATTTTTTAAACAACAGGAAAGTTGTTATCTAATCTTTTTGATTTGTTTTCTTTTATATTTAATAAATCGAATATCAAACTGTCTAATTTAATAAAAGAAATAACAGATGGTAAAAAAAAAATTGTCTTAACTACAGGAAACTTATGTATTCATTAAACTAACAAACTGACCTGTTACTGCATCCAATATCTTGTTCTTTATGTAGCGTCCAATCACTTTATCTGATGAGGTAAACCTACAACATATCCTAAAATTGATTCTCATAAATGTGAAGCAGTAATGATGGAATTCGAATGATAGAACATATAAGAGATACGATCACAACAATCTCATAATTTCACAAGCAGCCACATTAAGATAAATCCTGTTGTGAGAACTTATGTATAAATGTTCAATAAAAGATAAAGATAAATCTCTTAATTCAAATTGAACAAATGATTAGTGTGTATTAAATCTGGAACATGAAACATGGATAATATATAAACTTTTAATCTATCAACTTGTATTAAACCATGACAGCGAAAGCAATCATAATATATTCACAAATTGAAATAAACATGGCTTGAATAAACACAATACGGAAAAGCTAAAGCCGTGACAAGTATTATATTACATTCAAGTCTGTAAATGAAAAATCCATAGTATTGCCCTAGGCTGAGATGATGCCATGTTTACAAAATAAAATTCTTATATAGGTTCCAGGAACAAAATGTTTCCTATTGATAATATCAAATTTGTTCCAAAAATATGGGGGATGCAACCTCCCTGATTTTACTTGATATCAAAATACCAACAGCCTAATATATTTACTAAAAAACACAAAGTTGATATGGCTAGAAGTTGTCAACAGTGCTTCATATCTCCTTGGAATCATGGGTTTCTGTTAACAAACGAAATTGGGAAATTTTAAATATGTTTTCAATTGTCAAATGAAGCAATTCGAATTTTTTCTAACTGGCTATAGAATCTTACGATTCTATAGCTAGTTAGAATTACAACTACAATCATATTTTATTCAACAAACAAAACAAATTAATCTTTATAAGAAAGGAAATCTATTCAATCAAATCATATATCCTAATTTGAGAGTGACAAAATCATACTAAAACCCAAAAATATCATACCTGAAAATATGGGATTAAAACATATCAAGCAATCTTGGAGTTTATGATTGTTGTTGCTGCCTCTACATTCTTGAAAATGACAGATCATGTAGTTTTTAGGCGTTTCTCCTTTGCTTGGGTTATGGATTGGAGTCTACTTTTCTCGTTTGTCAAGAAATCCACTTGGTCCTTTAAATATTTAAGCTGGGACTGTAGCAAAGGCACATCCGTATAATACTTGTCGATCCAGGATCGACATTCATCACATTGTGGCTATAGAGACTGTGCATTAGCATTGACAAAATTAAGGATTGGAGAATCACCCATGCGAAAGGTAGGTTTATCACAGAGTTGAATGCCGATAAATTTGGGATTATCCTTTAGACATGGAGGTAGGTTGCTAACATAATCATAGGGTCTGGCAGGGAAAAGTCCATATGACATTATATCCTCTTCAACCAAGAACCTTTCAATTTATGAATCCGAGTCTTCGCTTACCTCAATTGTGTTTTTTGTGTCTGCACAGGGTTTGGATTTGTTTCGAGTACATCATGAAATCAAACAACCAGCCCTTTTATTCTTGTAATTAACATCAACGTTGCCTTTTGGCTTCTTCCCTGTGGGTTTTTAAATAGTTTTAGTGCAAATCTTTGGGTGCGAACCCGGTTGATCGTCTGATTGAGTAACATTAGGGTAGGTCAAGGGTTCAATATTAGGGGCAAGATCACAGTGTAGGATCGGTGGAGGAGAGGCAGTAGGTTTCACAGGGGTTTCTATGACAACCGGCTTATCAACCTATCCTAACTCACTGTTGCCAAAGCCATTTCATGAAATAAATGCATCCCAACAATCATTTTGTAATTGCAACTGATGTGCAAGGATAATTCTAATTAAACCATGATGGAATAAACTTGAATCAAACCTCTGCTTCTTAAACTATTTTCCCATCTTGTACAGACTTCTAAGTAGGAAAAAGGGCATATTCAATGGGAAGACAATGAAACTCATCAAGAATCGCAGATGATACAGGAAAACTAACCCAAATATTCCTTCACACGTAATGAATTGTTTCACAATAGCAAGAAGATCATGCCACCTAGGTTTTAAATATGAGACAGGCATACCTCGATCGCAACTAGTAATTTTTCGTGAGGTGAACATCAAAGGCTAGGGGACCTCTTTAAATTTTGCGTTCTTGAACCATTTTTTCCTGACAGCTGGTAAACCTGTAGCTTGGCTTAAAAATTCTTCAGTCACCTCTAGCTGCATGTCACCTATCTTTTCTCTGCATCCATCGAAGGTCAATGTGAACTCTTGGGCAATTCTCAGATTGAAACCCTTAAACTTTTCAATGAACAAACGCCAACCGTTCCTTTCTAAATCGTCCTTGGTGTTATCATACAATAACAAGGTTTGGATGTCATTGGGCTTGATCCTTACCACTGGAGCCATGGAAAACAGAAGGGAATCAACACAGAACTCGGAGGTAGGGTTTGATAAAAAACCACAGAGCCATAGCCCCGAGTTTCCACAAAACAATGCTATGAAAGTTCAAACGGTAGGCAGAGGCGTTAATCACCATGCGTGGGAATGAAATCGTGAAGCCCGAGAACATACAGAGAAATAACAACATGTTGTACTTCATATGAAACCTTGGCATATGGGCACGTATAAAGATTAGAACACTTGAAAACCATAGTAAGCACATTCATAGCTTGATTACAAAGGTAAGTGTATCACATAAAAATTAAATAATTAAAAGTTTTATGAATGAAAACTCCATTAATATCAATCGAAAATTAATGCATGGAGGTCTTTTACTTATGTAACCAAAGCACATTTAGAACCAAGGAGTTATAAACAAGGAGAACAATCATGTTCATAGAAAAAATATGACAATTCAATAATAGATCATATGAACAGTTTTCCTTTAATAAAAAATCGAAACAAAGTGTCAATTTGTTGACGGGCGAAATTGATCGTCCGTCAACTGGGAGAGTGGAACCGCTCCGGGGTTGTCTAAATAACCCAAGCTGTTTGGAATGGACCACCCTGACAAGTTTAACGGCTCCATTGGCTGCTCTAAGGTCTTCTATGAAAACCTAAGAGAGAAATGATCTGAGCTAAGAAATCTAACTAAAGGTGAATAAAACAAACTAAACTATAACTAAATACAAGAAACTAACTAAAATAGAGGAAAATAGAAACTAATAAAACAAATAAAAGGAACTAATACACTAAATATTAATTATTCTATACAATCCACTAATTACTATTATAATAACTCAAATCAACTACCTAATTATCAGTTGTAATATTTCTTATTCACAAATGTACACTATGAACAACCTACAGATTTGATTAAAACCTACAAAACTCATGTATTCTCTACCCTAAGACAGCCAAGAATCTCTTTTTGATTTTTATGTTTTATGATGAAGAAACAAACATTACTAAAATTAACCAATCTAATATAATTACTGAAATTAAACAATCTAATATAAATCTAATTAAACTACTTAATAAAAAAAGTAAACAACAAACTAATTGACCTGGAAACGCTCCAAGTCTGCCCTGTGTAAGATGACTTCTTAAGATGTTTGGAGGAAGAAATTCACACCATTTAGTCCTTAAGATTTTCGTAAATGATCAGCTATGCTGCTCCTTGAAGTGTTTTACAGGACAAATAAGACATAAAATAAAATCATAACAATCTTCTGATGATAAATCTCTGCAATAAGGGAAACCTATTATGCAGAAAACTTATATGTAACAATTCAATTTATGAAGAAGACAAAGTTATCATTCACTAAATGAATTAATAATTGTTATGTCTTTTATCGATTTGGAAGAAACAAGATATGAATAACAGTAATAAAATTATATCATTTGCATTTGACTTAGATAGCAAAAGTAATCATAAACCATAAACAAAGTGATATACAAAACTTGAAACAAAGTGTTGATATATTGAAAAGAAAAAGCTATGACAAAACATCAATTCTGCTCCAGTCTGTAACAAAATTCCATATCCTTGTTCTCCCACAACTGAGGATGATGATTATTACAAAAATCATAAGTATATATAGGTTTCTTCACAAGGTAAAACTTCCTTGTGGATAATCTTCAAATAGTTTTACACAATCTCGGAGATATCCCAAAATCACCTAAAATAAGGAAATAAAAATGCAAGTAGAATCTGTAAAGCATCCCCTAACTGCTCATCATATCTATTGCCAATTCGAATTTGCCTACAATAGAACACAAAGATCAAATTAGAAGGATATTTTATTAAGAAAACAATAAAAATTTGACTTCTCAGACTTAGCTACATAATCATCTGATTATGTAGCTAGTCAAAATAGCAAACAAGACCAGGTCTCAATCAAATAAAATCAAATCCAATTTAATTTTCTTTTCATCATCAAAATGAATTACTAATAATTCAAGTGAAACTATCATTTAGATTAAACAATATCAAAAAAAAAATGCAATCAAAACAGAGTATGGAATGCTCTGTTTTTAGTCATGGTCAAACTTTTGACAGGCTTGTTTTGTATCAAACAAAATCAAGCATTGATTCGAGTCACATGAGATATGATGTAATCGTAATCACCAACCATAATCAACCAGAATAGTAATCAAATAAAATCAAAATCAAAATCATAATTATAATCGATATCAATTGAAGAGATTTATTACAGCTGCAGCAATACACATAGATTTCATGTCGTTTCAACCAATAGTAAAGATAGGCGAGCTGTATATTATGCATAAGATTCATTCTATTGTAATCAAATATGAGAAAGGTTGTCACGATATACTCAGAACGAAATATGCATAGCAGTAATGACCAAAAATCACCATCGATTTCAATTGCTGGGTGTGATAACATTATCGATAACCATAAGCTGGACAACAATCAAACAAAATCGGGACTGAGCCAATTATAGAACAATTCATCATCCTGTGCATAATCATTCGTAACTGAATATCGATAGTTATTCCAATTCAAAAGATAACAGGGTCGGTTTAATTAACGGGCCACAGCAAATTGACTGGCTGGACCTCACATAACTGTTACGATTTGTATCAATTCATGCTATAAAACAAAACCCTTTTTTAAACAAAATCCACATCGTATCCGGGTTGGTCAAAATCATACTTAGATAAAATTGTAACAGAACAACCATCGTTTATGTGCATCATAACCAATTCGAATCAAAAAGATAGATCGTGTTTCAAAATAGCTTGTCTATAATAAATACACAGAACATTCAATTGTAACTAATTTTAACACAATCAAATCCATTATTATGATTAACAAAATCAAGAACAAATCCAATAACAAAATTCAATTTACCAAAACAAGTTATATACAGCAATGCATGTTTATGTAACACAGAAGGTCGATGATACACACAGAGTTTATGAATTTGCGATACAAATGGGCGAAATTTATACCAACGAGAGTGTTGAGGCTATGTCAATTTTGAATTGACAATTGTTGTAGCCGACTCGACATTTTTGAACAGTATTGAACCAGTAGTTCGCTGCTTTTTGTCAATGGGTTTCCCTTTGATGTTCTGACCGGTGAGTATTTCCACTTGGTCTTCCAATGCATGGATTCTGGATTGCAACATCGACACGTCTAGGTAGTACCTCTCCAACCATAACCCACACTGATTACATGGCAGAACAGTTTTTTGAGAAGAAGAGGGTTTGGATGAGTCACCGAGGGTTATGTTGGTCACTATAATTTCTTAATTAATTTCAAACAACCAAGTGAAACATAAATTATCAACCAAGGGAAGTCTTTTGTTTCAAAGATAGCTGCGCACTATATATGCTCAATTCCAAAATCACTTAGTGTTGTAGTAAAGAAATCATTCTATCTAAACTTGCTGAAGTGAACTGGAGTTCTGAATTGAATCACAGGAAAGTAATCTCCCTATTGCAATTCTTTATAGTTCAAATTAAGAATCCTGGATTACATTTAACATAACATTGCAATGGGTAAGAACAACTATCTTGCAATCAGAGAACATGACCCTTACTCTCAAACAGAGACTCAGTACTAACACTCCTTTATGAAAGTAATAATGCAGAAAACAATAAGCTCTATCTTAACAGAGAACCAAGCACTTAGTTCCTTTCTGTCTAAGCAAGAACCTTGGGCCTTTCTTCTGTTTAGCACACTTGTGAGATTGAAGTCTATAGAGAACAAGGCAGTCTGATTCCTTTCTTTCTAAGCAGGGATCTCTAACCCAGTTTCTGATTAACACAGGAAAAGTAAACAGCGAGTAGGATGTTTTGGTTCTTTCCTTTCTGAGTAGGAACCCTTAATCCAATCCCTGGCTA
>ML850114.1:0-23823 GCA_009831015.1 Picea engelmannii
TGCACATTTTATAGAATTAGCAACGATTAGAGCAGGACAGATTCGGTGCATAAGGTTAAAATCATGGAATATGCACAGAGGACTTGCATTCATGATGATGAATTCAGATATTTGTATGTTGGTTTGGGTGTTGATTGTACAGAATCTAAGGAAGAGTGCATAAACTTGGTAGAAACCATAAAGGGTTTCAAAAAGATGTCTAGATCTATAAGGTCGATAATTCAATGTCAAATTAATGCAAATCTTAGACAAAATAGAAAATAAAATTGATAAGGAGACAGAGACGAGTAGATCAACAAGTCGTAGGTCTCATGATGAGAAAATAAGAGAAGAAAGAAGTGTTGGTAAGCATTCTTTCAGGAAAGTGCCCAGTAGTTGAAATCCATATCTTGTTAGAAATCATAAGAGAAGGACTAGGGTGGAAAATCTATAGGGATAAATTGATAAGATCAAGCCTCCTACCTTTGATGGTGAGCACAAAAAGGATTAAGATACGAAGACTTGGTTGTTGGGTATGAGGAAGTACTTTAAACAGCATAATTATTTTGTGCTAGAACAAGGGAGAATTTCTATTTATCAGCTCAAGGGGGAAGCATCAATGTGGTGGGATCAATATGTACAGGTGTAGCACATTGATGAGAAGAAAGTGACTTGGAGGGATTTCAAGAGGTATTTTCAAAGAAATACTTAACCAAGTGCTACTATGATAGGAAAATGAAGGAGTTCTTCGAACTCAAGATGGGGAGCATGATAATAGATGAGTACGAAAGGATATTTTTAGAGCTACTGAAATATGTTCCTTTTATCAAGGATGAAAAAGTGAAAATTAAGAGGTACATGAGTGGGTTTCCCTCATTTATCAGTGACAAGATACAGTATGATAAACCTAGGACGTTGGAAGAAACCATAAGGTGTACTAAGTGCCTTTATGAGAATTAAAGGGGCATATCGACTTTACAAAAGGTTTGGGAAGATAAGATGAAAAGTAAAGTGGAACAGAGGAAGAAGGGGGATAAGCCATCGTTTCTTAGAAACACTGCGCAAGGCCAGAAAACTCTTCCAGAGCTCGAAATGATGGAAACAGTGGGACAAAAGTCATGGAAAAAACATATGCAGTGTTGGGGTTGTAAACAAAATCATATGTGCAAATATTTCCCTCCAAGAGGTGATAAAGCGAGGATTGTGCATAGTGTAAAAAAAAATCGACAGTTGAGGACATGTGTAGAAATGTACCAAGGATTTATGCAACACTGGATAACAAGAAGGATGAGTTTCAGTCACACATGAATGAAGTGGACGGTAAGATTAATGACCAACACATTGTTATTTTAATTGATTCATGAGATATTCATAGTTACATATATCCCAAGATGGTGGAAAGATTCCATTTTCCAAGAAGCAATCTTGGAAAACCATGGTTCATGTAGTTAGCTACAGGAGCAAAAAGGAAAATTAATGAGATGGTTAAGGCATGTCCAATGGAGAAGAATGTACTGTGCACAAAAGTTGATTTGAATATTATACCTTTGGGCTCATACGATTGCCTGATTGGTATCCATTGGTCGGATGAGCGCAATGTTGTCCTGGATTGCTACAATAAGGCATTCACTTTTTTGGATGAGGAAGGAAATTTAATATCAGTTCAAGGAATTCCAAGAGATGTAACTATCAGAGAGGTTTCATTCTTGCAACTGAAGAAAATTTACAGGAAAGGATGTCAAGTATTTGTAGCGCGCATGGAATAGGAACCTAAGGATAAAGTGTTAAGTGTTGAAGACTGTGTAATGTTGAAAGAGTTTGAGGATGTCTTTAGATAAATACTAATATTTCCTCCAAAAATATATATTGACTTATATATAAATCGGATGCCACGATTTCCTCCATAAATGAGTTGCATATGCAACTTTAAAAGATTCTAAAGAAGGGGTATATACACCTAAGTGTGTCACCTTGGGGTGCACTAGTTTTTTTCGTGAAAAATATGGATGGTACACTGAGACTTTGTATCAACTTCAGGAAGTTGAATAAGGTAACAGTGAAGAACAAGTACCCTTTTCCAAGGACAGATGACTTGTTTGATCAGCTGAGAGGCACACAGATATTTTCCATGATAGATCTCAGATATGGTTATCGCCAGGTGATAATTAAGGAAGAATACATAATCGAGGTGTCCTTCAGAATGAGGTATGGGCATTATGAGTTTACAATGGTTCCATTTGGGTTGTTGAATGCACCAATGGTATTCATGTGTTTAATGAATGGATTTTTCATAGAGTACTTGGATAAGTTCAACGTCATATTTTTGGATGACATTGTTATTTACTCAAAGTCTAAGGAAGATCACAAGAAGCACTTGAGGATGGTGTTGAAGGTATTAAAGGAGAATTAGATTTATGCAAATTTGAGAAAGTGTTCATTTTACCAGAGGAAGATCCATTACTTGAGTCACATCATTTCATAGGAAGGAACATTTGTGGACCTAGTGATGATAAAATCCATTAAGGAATGGCCAACACCAAGAAATGTCACAGAAGTGAGATCCTTTATGGGACTAGAAGGGTACTATAGAATTTTCATTGAATTATTTTCAAATATTGTGCACCCAATCACATATATACATAAGAAAGGTGCACAATTTGAATGGAATTTGGATTGCACAAGGATTTTTCAGCACTTGAATAACTTGTTAACAAGTGCACCAATTTTGAGAATTGATGATCCATATGCTGCCTTCATTGTGTGCACAGATGCATGCAAGGAAGGAATCAGTGGATTCCTGAGTCAGAATGGACATGTGGTATGCTATGAATCAAGGAAGTTGAAATAACATGCAAGGATCTATGCTACTCATGATCTAGAATTGGCAGCCATAGGGCATGCCTTGAAGATGTGGAAGCATTATCTCATGGGAAAAATATTTGAGTTGAGAACATACCATTGTGCTATAAAATATTTGTGTGAACATCCAAGATTAAATGCAAAACAAATAAGGTGGTTAGAATTCCTCAATGAGTATGACTTTGACATAAATCATATCAGAGGAAAAGAAAACAAAGTGGTTAACACACTCAGTAGGAGGATGCATGAGATAAATGATACAACCATTATCATTTATAAATTTTATTTGCGAAACAAAATTTAAGAAGTTTCCAAATCAGATCTATGCTATGTGGAAATAAAGAAAAACTTACAGCAAAGTATGTCGCAACAAAAATTTGAAGGTTATGATTTGAGATAGGATGGGATCCTCATGTATAGATGTAGAATCTACGTGCCAAATAATCAGGAGTTGAAAAGCCTGATATGGTTAGATATGCATAAGGTTCCTTATGTGGGACATCTAGGTTACCAGAAGATCATTGTCGCAATCAAGAAGCAATAATTTTAGCTAGGTATGAAAAATGAAGTTGTGGATTTTATTGATCGGTGTCTCAAATGTTAGAAGGTCAAGGTTGAGCAAAGACATCCAGCTGGTTTGATGCAACATTTTCCTATTCCTAAATGGAACAGGGAATTTATAACGATGGATTTCATTACCAAGTTTCATAGGACTACTAAGTAACATGATTCTATTATGGTGGTGGTGGACAAGCTTACTAAATCTACCCATTTCATTCTAGTGAAGTCATTGCACAAGGCAGCAAACATTGTTGATATTTTCATGCATGAAGTTTCTAGGTTGCATGGTGTTTCTAAGAAAATTGTGTCTGATAGAAATTCCAATTTCACCACAAAATTTAGCAAAGGGATATTCAAAGGATTTGGAACAAATATAAACTTTAGCACAACATATCACCCTGAGTCATATGGTCAAACCGAGAGGGTAAATCGGGTGATTGAATATATGCTCAAGATGTATGTAATGGATAAGCCATCAAAATGGGAAGACTACCTTCATTTTTTAGATTTTTCTTATAGCAATGGGTATGAGGCATATTTAAATATGATCCCATTTGAGGCAGTTTATGGTAGAAATTACAACACACCAATGAGTTGGGAAAACCTAGAAGACCATGCAATAGTTGATCCAGATTTACTCTGGGAATTGGAGGAGAAGATGGTAAAGATAAGGGAGAATCTAAAGGATTCCCAATACAGAAAGAAAAGCTATGCAGATAAAGGAAAAAACCATAGAGAGTTTAAAGTGGGTGATCATGTGTTTTTGAAAGTGAAGGCCAAACACAGTTCCCTGAAGTTGGGAAAGTGTTCTAAGTTAGTAGTGTGCTATTGTGGGCCATTTGAAATACTGGAGACGATTGGTCCTACTGCTTATATGCTTGCATTGTCTGCATCCTTGTGTATTCATAATTTTTTCCATGTGTCATTTCTTAAGAAGTATGTACCTAATGCTAATCGTATTATTGATTAGAATGTGATTTAGGTGGATCCAGAAGGTGGATTTCAAGTGTAATCGGTTTTCATATTCAATCAGAAAATCAATCAGCTTAGGAATTGAGTCATGGAGATAGTAAGGTCCAATGGACCTGGTACAACCCTAAGGCAACAACTTCGTAGTGAGAGGATGCTATGCGAGTAGAGTATCCTCATTTGCTTGAAAATTTTTGAAATTTTGTATGTGCATGTGTATATGATGCACTCAGGACAGTGCATAAATAAGGGGGAGGGGAATGTAATGTCCCTGAACCGGAACCCTTTGTAATTTCACATATAGGCTAGTGAGTCGTGTTACCAATATTTAATGCAATGTATATATAGGCTGGTGAGTCGTTGACAACTAGTTTTGGTGTTGTGTGCACCTCAGTAAATGCGTGGAGAGTTGTTATCAAGACAGGGGCCACAAATTTCATAGTGTTTCATGCACCTGGGTAGGTGCACATATTTCACCATGTTTCATGCACTTAGGTAAGTGTGCGGTAATGAACTAGAAATGTACATAGTTGATATATATGTGTGTGTGTGTGTGTGTATGATTGTATATGTGTTGAGGTCGAAGGGCCTGTGTGATTATGAAGCTAGTGATCCAGGACACATATAGGTCGGTGCTCCTATCCATGTAAATATAATCATGGTTATTAATATAATATTTCATCCATATGCATAGATAGACTCAGACGAAAAGAGATGGGGGGGCAACTCCACCAAAAAAGGGAAAAAGGGGGAATATTTTAATAATATTTTTGAAAAGTGTAACATGGATATGTTTTTGTCCTAAGTTCCTAAGAGTAAGTAACGGGTCACCAAGTGGCTTAAAGATACTTCTGAAGGTGACAAGTGTCAAGTTGAAGGCATGCAATATATATAGTTGGAATTAGTGTATTTTACGTATTATTGTATTATTATGATTATTCAGAGAAGGATTGGAAATGATTCTTGTTTCTGGGCTCTCATGAGTAGAAGGGGGTCAGACTGTATGGAAAATCCAATTATTACCTTATCTTCACAAAGAATCTTATAAGGAGATGAGGGGATATAATTAGAGTTACTTTAGGGGATATGGGTTGACGGACTGTGAGAAGTCTCTTTGGGTGAGAGATTGTTTGTTGAGAAGTAGTTGTCAAACCCGTGAGCATACTCTCCATTTGAAATTAATGTTGAGAATTGTTCCCTGGTGAAATGAGCATTAGTTGTAGGAATCATAGACTTCCTTTCTGACCTATTGTCTGTAACCTTGGGAAGGGAAGTGGGGCAACCAAAGGACTATTAAGAACAGAATGGGAACACTTCCTTGGGTGTGATAGGTGCATGGGGAATGAGGGAATGTGGGCTATTTGCAGCAACAGGCACCTAGGACTAAGCAAGTTTGTTGAGAATCAGACCTTATCTTGTTGTTGGGAACCCTTTTTTCCCTGGTGGATTTAATTCCCAGCTCGAAGGTGACCTGTTGCTAAATTATTATGAGCAACATAGTCTATGGATGGGAGGAATGTATGAGTTATGCACATAGTTGGTGACTTTCATAAAAGATAAGTGTTATTTATGTGTTTATCTTGCTTACTATGTGCATATTTTTTTATGCTTGATATGAATTAATTCTTGTATGTAGACACATATAAGTTATTCTTGGTATTATATTTAATGATGCTTGCAACTATAAGTATTGTACGTATATCTTGTATTGTAGTTGTGCATGAATATGTCAGTTGATGATATCATTTCCTATTAATTTAATCTTATGATTTTGGTTTTGAGTATTCAAGACGAGGATTGGGTTGATGGGTGCACAGGAAAGTAGCATGTGTACACCAAGAGTCTATAAATTCATGTGCAGGTGCATGAAATTAGATTCGACATAGAAGGAAATCATAATTGGCATATGACACTATGGATATTGTGTGCATGGTTGTACTGTGTGATCAGTATGCTAGTGTGCATAGTTATTTAAGTTTCTTCCACTGTTATAAGTTGTGTGGCATGACTCAAGCTTAGGTTGAGCGTGTTACTTCTACTTAAACTACATGGACTTGTGTTAGAGTAGAATCTGCACAGTGAAATTTTAGAGTAAATTTGTTCAGTAGTATGTTGGGGATGTTACAATTTGGTTGAATCGGAGCTATATAAGTTGAGGTTGTGTGCTTTGGCCTAGCCTGGGGTGGTTGGGGACATTAAAACTGACCCCTTTTCCACTACAACAGGGAGTTTCAGCCCCCAATTTCCCATTTTCCAAAAGTCTCACAAGTTCAAATCCCCCCTAATATTACCTAGCTCGACATGGTTTTTCCACAGAATAACAACCCCCTTGTTGTCACTTTTGGTCCTAATGTTCCATTACCCTCCATTTCTCTTTAGGCCCTGTAGGTTCAAATCCCCATGCACACATAACCCCAAATGGTCACCCATATTGAGCCAAAAGAACATGTTCCAATGGACCAAGATCTATCACCCCAAGATCCCCTAGATGAAAAATATTATGCTCAATTTTCTCATAACATGACTTCGATCAAGGAAAAAATTGCACCAATCTTGCAGGACCCGCAACATTTCCATGAAATTTTATAATTGTGTCTTGAGTGCACTGATGTGGTGACAAAACTTCCTCTTCGGATTCAAGATCGACTCGTGCACATCCTTCACACTATTTCATCTAATCCTGGTGGTGTTGGTACCGTCGGCTTACCTAAATGTTCCATTACAAGCGGCCAACTGCTTACTTCAAGACTACCCTTGGATCTCTCTATTCTCACTAGGGAGATTTCCTCATGGGATATGCCACATATATTACACGTGGTATGTGCCTCTAATGACCAATTGGAACAATGAATTGTTTTCTTTGAGCAATACAATGGGGAGCTCCAACAACAAGAACAACAGTTGAGAGAGGTCATCAGTGCAACTGCCTCTATCGGTCAATTTGAGAATGGCTTGTGTATTCAGGACAAATACATAGTTGCGGTCGTAGCAAAAAATCTTGCGCAAGTTTGTCTTTCTTTCCTACAGATCATTCCTGAGATTTCCAAATATATCAATTCATTTGCACCACCACAAAGGATTGAGTTCATTGTTATTGCATGGTCACAATTGGGTGCAAAGACAGATTCCTTGCAATAGGATTTAACTACGTTCAAATTGAAGAAAAAGGAGAAACCTGAAGAGCTCCTCCAAAATATTACACATGCAGTTGAGAAGGGAAATATTGTTATTGTCCTCTCTTCATGCCTGGGCCAAGGAATGTTGTCATCTCTTTGACATGGTCAATGAATCGGTTGGATTGATAGAACGTTGTAGAAAACTTATTGAGGAATTGTACACTTGACTGAACATAATGAATGTTGAATCCCAAGCAATCAACGATCCAGTCAAGTAAGTGGCCAAGTTTGTAGCAATCCAGATTGACAACGAACAAATTGATGCCCTGGATGAATCTACTCGCACCGCCAAGAAAGAGATCCATAGTTTCCAGCCTATTGTGTAGGTTGAGTACGTCCAGGTGAAACAAATTGATATCATTTTTTACATTGAATGGATGACTTTGTTGGCTACTAAGCCGGAGGAATCTAGTGGGACTGTTGTTCAAGAGTTTGTAGCAGGAGTTACGATCTTATATAGGAAATGGTAGGATCGTGTGGACCACTATGACCATTTCTACGAGCAGGCCCTTTCCATTGTACCATAGTTGGGCCCTTCGTTTGAAGGATACCACAGTAAAATAGCAGAAGGTTGACTCAAGATGAGTCGAAGATTATGGTGGGGGCCTATTGGGCCCTTTATTTTGGAGGATGTTTAGTTTTACGAAAGTATCACAGTTTTGCAGAAAAGCATAGCAAGGCAATGGAAGGCTACAAAAGATGGAACATAGCTATGATGAGTCGAAATCTAAATACAAGATCACCATCAGTAGAAACAATTCATGCGTCAGATGGATCATAAAGTGAAAATATATAGAAACATTGAGCGAATGCAAAGCGGAAGCAAAATCAAGAAAATATAATAGTGGACTTAAGAAATCAAGAAGCACCCGAGGAAAATTCATAAATATGGGAATATGTAATGGGAAAGGGTTACTTAATTATCGAGTTTATGGGTTTCCTAGTTGTTGAGTCAATATGTTAATTCTGATATATTGGCTATTATCGATAATCGTAGGTTGTTGTTACTAGATTCTTTGTTGTTCTTTTGTCATAAATCCATTTCCATGACTGTCATTGATTCTGTTGTGACAAGCTATTGTAATGAATTATGGGGAATTAATTGTGCTTACGCATAAGTCTAAGAGTCCATAATGGATATACGATTGTTGATTCTGCTATATAAGCCATGATATGGAAGAGACCCTCGATGTATGTCTGGTTGTGATATTATAATACCATGATGGATTATTCAGGAACGAAAAAATTTCATTATGGGTATGAATATTTGATCTTTGTGATGCACAATATTTCCTTCTCTATGTAATTGGTAGTTTTGATATTATCTACAAGCTCTTGTGATGTATACACATATATTTATACTAAGCAACTTGGATTATTGAATGCACACACAAGGTTAATCTTCTAATGATATAATATTTTCTCATTCAAGTATGAAATTGTAATATGTTGAGTTAGATCTAGTGAGACATCCTCGCTTACTCACTTTATCACACACAAGTCTTGAATTCACTTCAGGTGAGATCTCCTTCCCTTACAGAAGGTTGAATATTCTAGCGCTACTAGACTACATCAATATTTGTTTTGGTAACCTCTGAGAACCCTAGTCTCCAATTGTGCACCAACAATGCATAAAGAAAACACACAACATGTCCTACATCTACCCTACCTAATGAAATAGTTAACAAAAAGAAATAAAATTATAGGTAAAATCATACAACCAATGAAGCACCCTAGCATCTCATCGAAGTCAAAAATCCTACTCTTGTGTTTAGTTATGGACCAAAAAAAGAATATGTTAAGTATTGAATAATGATGAGATAGTACAAAAAACATCATGACCAAACATGGAATCCAACTTATGAGGGTGGACAAGAGAAACAAAATCATGCCAATATTCCCATGTGAATCCACAAGCTTTCTCTATCCATCTTTGAATGGGATTGAAATATATCAACGGTGGCCCCTTCTTTCTCTAAGAAAGGCCTTCATGACACAACCAATGCATCTCATAAGGTTGATCCACATACTTGAAGAGATGGCCACCTTGTATTTCATGTATGATGTCACTCCCAAATGATTGAGATGGAATCATATGAAATCTAAATAATATCTCATAGTTTCTGAGCAAATATGTGAATGCAAAATGCAGTGTAAATTCAAATCTTGAAAAACAAATCTTCCTACCAATAAGGTCATATTTTCCTTCTATATGTGGCTAGAAATTATTATAACAAACCATAAGCTGAAAATAATTTTCCCCTTAGATATTGTATCACTCAAAACATAATTTCTATCCAAATATAATTTCGTTTTCATCATAAAAATAGCTTGTCACGAAAACGAGATGATGAAAACGATGGCTACAAATATTTTCTATGAAAATACATGTTTCCCTCTATGAATCATAGCCCCATAATATTTCTCTAATTTCAATTTGACACATTAATATTCACCAAAATATAATCATAGGGGTGGCTAGAAATTTTTCAAATTTTTACATTCATAAAACAACTACAAGTGCTCAAAAGAATATGTATCATACCCCATAGAATATGGTAGGAAATTTCCATGAGATAGCTGCAATAAATAAACACTAGATGGTTGAAAACAATTAGTGAAAATATTCCCTTCATGTTGCCAAAAATATACATCATTGGTGTACATATGTGGTTGGAAGTGATCATGAACATTTTATAAAAATGTATTTGCTAAAGATGGTTGTTCCCTGTAACACACCCAAGCACCCACAGGTCGGGATACACTACTTGAAGCCTTCTCTAGGACTTATTTCTCTTACAAAAACCTTTCAAATTAATAAAGATGCATAAAAGAAATGAACTAAACAACATGCGCAACAATAACCAACAATCATGCATACTCTAAACATATTGAATTCAATGATAAGTAAATACATAGTGGAAATAATTCATACATAGGTAAATAATACCATAACAGAGAGCACTTATCTTTTATAGAAGAGAACCAATGACTTGATGCAGATCAAGGACGTTCCACCCAACCGTAGACACTATTGTTCCAAGTCTCAACAACAATGTCACCCTCGATCCAGGGCTATGAATCCACAAGGACAGTTCCAGAGTGTTACTCAACGTCCCAAACCAGTTAGCACTCAATAACGCACAGGAGTCCCATTACCCACAACAATCCAAGTACCCATCTCTCTTCTACCCAACCTACACAACCTAAGAGAATGGACCCCCACCCTTCTCTTCCACATAGTCCCTCAGAAACTCCTTCTCCTTCCAGAGCTCCAGTGTAGTTGGTCCAGAATCCCCATGTTGGGATTCTCAAGACTCGTAGTTGTGAGCAAAGATGGACACTGGGCAGGCATCTCAGACATGTAGGCCTCAAATCATGGTTGGAATACACTAGTGATATCTACAACCAACAATGTCATGGTTTCTCTTCAGCAGTTTGTCTTCCTTTCCCAAGTGGGTGACAGAAATAAATGGAGTGAAGTCTCCACTAGAGGTGAGAAATAGTGAACAATCAGGTGAATGAATGCATGAGGGAATATTCTAGCGACCAGCAACATAATGAGGATGAGAAATGGGAGTGAGAGAGAATGAACCCCCCTAATAGGCCAGGGACGGGTTTATGTAATTCGTGGGGATCAAGAACCTCTTGGACTTCTCCCAAGAAGCTTATGTAATTGTTATTCTCCACTAAGAAAAATGGAGAATAAAATATTAAATAAAATGCTTAGCCCCTCAAGCCCCCTCTCTAGTGAAATCATATCCCCCTATAACTCTAGTCCTTGTTCGTCTAGCAACCAGCGATGTATTTATTATTACTAATGATCAAAGAATTACATTTATTGGGCACACTCACCTTTTAATAATTGTTTGGGCACTTTGGCCTCTGAGAAATGTAAAAATACATTATTTAATATGCGAGCTCAAAACCTGGGGTGTTACATCCCCTCCCACTTATTTTAGCACTATCCTCGGTGCATATACAAACAAGAATCAAAATTCCAAAATGTATTCAAAACGTTTTGGGTACTCTGCCTGCATGGCATATTCATGCTCCCAGGTAGCTTCTGCAGGACCGTAGCAGGTCCATTGGACTTTTACCATCTCTCTAACTCGATTCCGAAGCATTTTTACTTTTATATCCAATATTTGCACTGGCTGGACTTCGAATTCTCCCTCTGTATCTACCTGAATCGGATGCCTATCAATAACATGGTTAGGATCATGTACATATTTTTTTAGAAAAGAGACATGAAATACATTATGCACATTCATGGAAATAGGCAATGCAAGCATGTATGCAACTGGCCCTATTCTATCCAATATCTCAAATGGACCACAGAATCTTGTTTCCAGCTTTGTACAACTACCCAACTTCAAAGAGCTCTTCTTGGGCTTCACTTTCAAAAGCACATGCTCCCCTCCTTTAAATTCTCTTGCTATCTTATTCTTATCTGCATAAAACTTTTGTCTATCTCGAGATGACTTTAAATTCTGCTTAATCTTAACCATCTGGTCTTCCATATCCTTGAGCAACTATGGCCCAAGTATGACTCTATCTATTGGGTTGTCCCAGCTTACTAGAGTACTGCATTTCCTACCATACAAGGCTTCAAATGGGCTCAATTCAATGAAGTTGGATACCCATTATTATAGGCAAAATCAACCAAGTACAAGTAATCTTACCACTTTGATGGCTTATCCATCACATACATTCTCAACATGTCTTCAACTAATCGGTTGACCCCCTCTGTCTGTCCATCTGAATGTGGATGGTGTTGGAGCCGCCTTTTTCAACTAGTTTAAATATATTTTTTAATTCAAAGGTTGGACTTTAAGTTGTCTTTTACTTCATGACCTTACCCACTAAAAATATCAGTATTCCTGATATACAGAGTGGCGATGGCCATTATACTCTTAAGCCATTACCTTTTAACCATTGAGTGAACTTTTTCACTTTTCTATACCTCGGGATATCCCGTTTCAGGAGTTACGAGTCACTATGTTTACAAGCCCCGATGCGCGAAGTTGCGAAAAGATTTTAAAAGGCTTATCGTAGGTTAAAACTGAGAGTAAGGTTCCTTAAACTCTAGTCAAGTGCTATTGGGGTTTCACGTCTTGGCGTTCACTCTCTCCAAAAACCTTACCGTCATGACTCCAATAGGCAAAATCGCGAGACATTCACATAAGTTACCCGAGTTAGTGTCAGGGATGAATATGTTTTTAACCATAGTTAAACTCTATCGAGATTTCGTGACTCAGCATACGCTCCTCCCAGAAGCTATACCTTCAAAACCTCGAGTCGTGAAGTCGCGATATTAATTAAACGCTTAATCCAGATTACGTTTTCGCTTAACTAGATCGCGTCATCACGATCTCGGGTTTTAGGGGCTCAAAATGTTAGAATGAAAACTCTCAATACAGCGAACGCCGAAAGGTTGATTAAAGTTTAAGAAAGCCTAATTAAAGAAGCTAATCCAGCTTAATCAGTGTTTAATACAAATAATAATATGCACAGTGTATGAGGTAAATTTAAATGTTCCTTGCGCCAACTTATGTCATAAACCGTCGAAATTTATGGCATTAATTGGAAATGAGGTGAAGCGACAAGTAAGGATATGGTTTTTATTGCTAAATCTATCTCTAGAAATGATTTGACCGTTCTATTCATATGGACGTTGAGGTTTTAAATGGTCAAAGATATAGGTCTCTTTCTTTCAGTGTCACAAAGCTCATTTCTATTTTGCACAGAGAAGCTTTTCTTAGCAAACTGATTTCTATATGTATACATATTTTTACCGCAGGAGAGATAAATCAGAATCCTCTGTCATGGCCCCATGAAAAGCATCCAAGGAAAGTGCTAAGAGTTCAGGGAAAGGCTCAGATAATGTTTCTGATACTTCACCACGAAGTGTTGATTCTGTCAGAACCTGGTCATACATCTCTGAGGTTCTGCAGTCTGAATTCGTGAACTGTTCAGATGATTCCAATGATAATGAGAAGGACAAATTGGCCACCAAATACAAGATCGTCGTCCAAGCAGAGATGCATAATGTAGCGGCCAGACCACGTCTTCTTCCTTACTATGATATGATTTGATGGGTGCTATATCATGTAGATATATCAACCAGAACCATCATCAGCGAGCAGAAGGTCACTATTGGGACCTTTAGACCAGAACACTTACAGGAGATGTACCAATTGTCATCCACGCCGAACTTCACATACAATGTCGAGTTTCTGGAGGAATTTAAATAGAAGGAATGCAAGCAATACGGAAAAAGCTTATCTGATTTGATCAAGGATTGGGTCTCACACCCCGCGAAGTTCAGGGCGGATAGTAATGGAGTTTATTCCATATTTTCCTTGGAACCACAGTTCAAATACATAGCAATGTTGACCTGTAGATTGTATGGGAGGGAAGACACCACACATTTTTTCCTCCTGTGGGGGGATCTGATACATACAGTCATTGAAGGTTGTTCCTTCAACTGGGACAAACTGTTGTCAAATAGTCTAACCAGCCGAATTACAAAATATCGGACATAGAGGGAAAATGGGAAGGCCACTTCATTTTTTATGTCCACATACATCATGGACGTCGTGTGTTTCATGATTCCTTTTCCCTTAATGAGCTGGAGTTGGGCTCCATCTGATGCTGAGCCTATCCATGTCTACCATTCAAAGATTTGGGAGGATAAGGCCTCAGATTTCATATATGAAATTTTCAACTGGGTAATGGTACCAATGCATGTCACCATCTTCGGTAATCCACCACCCAGGATCTCAGATAGCATCGCGGAAAATTTGAGCAGCGTGGTCAACTGGTTCATGGACGCAAAATTTTCATACATCAGGGCTTTCGGTGCCTCTGTTCCTCTGCATGCTCTACCATTATTTATACCCGATAGGCTGGTTTGTCGTGAAATCGCTAGGCAAACTGTGATTGGTGGCATAAGCAAAGAGCTTAAAGTATTTTCGAAGAAGGTATGGCCACCTTTCCCCATTCATTTAAACACCTATTCTTTATTATATTTTGGGCATGCAAAGGCCGATGCAGTAGCCTTGGAGGATATTAAATTGTTCCACATCGAATTCAAGAAACACGACCCACATAGGGTCGTGAGTAATCACATGGCTAGTTGTGGCCTTAAAAGATTTGAACACGAGAATTCGCCTCATGATGATATTTTTCGAGGCGCAAGATATTATGCCAAAGTTTTGGGTCAGATACAAGCTTTGTCTCCCGAAGAGAGGGCCAATGTTTTCAAATTCCAAGAACACCAGCAGAGTTGCCTTCCCCCAGTATTACAGGGTGTGAACCCAACGACTGCAGAGGTGCAGCAAATGGAAGTCGGGGGCTCCAAAGATTCATCACCCGACCAAGAAGAACACCAAGAAAAGAAAGAGAAAACTAGGGGCCCAAAACAGGAAGTGGAGACTCCCAACCCTCCAAGAGAACTGACCTCAGTTGTTACTCCGGGGAAATCATCTAAGCAGATCGACAAACCCATCGTTTCTGTTACCCCCTTACAGTCCACAAAGGGGATCCCAGACACAGGTTGGATTTTCAACGAAGAATTAACGCCCATAACTATGGAAGAGCTACCTCTGAATGAATTCGTCTTCGATAAGAAGAGAAAGGTTGTCGTGAAACAAGAACTTTATTAAGAGGCAGGCACGATATCCAATAAATTTAAAATTTTAACTGATGGGAGAGCTATGAAAAAAGAGGAATTTGCAACTCAAATAGTAGGGACATTGGGGGCTTTTGCTACAGCCAACCAATATTCAGTCAGGACCCTAAAGGATCAGCTGAAGCAAAAAGATCGTTTGATCAAAGCATGAGAGACTAAACTAGCTACAGCAGAGGCAGCTGCCAAAGATCAAGCGAATACAGGTATAGAGCAAGCTAGAGTAGATGATCAAAGGGAAATCAAGTGGCTCAAAGCCGATCTTGAACAGACACAGTGGATGGCTCAGACCAGTCAAATACAGATAGGTCAACAAGGAGAATTTATAGGGCAGCTACAGGCCAAATTAGACTTAGTCGAAAGCTAGGTAATCGATATCGGGATATCCCAATCCCAAGCTATAGAAATCAGAAAAAGAGTGTCGAAAGCTCAGCAAGGTCTACTTGATAAGGTGGAAACGATTCAAAACAACTACCAACTCATTGATTGAGTACTGAAAAACCTCTCTCTTAGAGAAAAAGAAGCTGGGGCGGCTCAGGTTTCTTTCCAAGAGGCTATTATAGCCACGGCAAAAAGGGAAATAGGCAGTAATTCCAGGTTTTCCATCCTAGAGTAGACCCGAGGTAACATCTTGTTGAAAGAATGGGAGCGTAACATATCAAAAGGCAGACAACAAGCTAAAGAGGTAAGAAAATCTTGTGAAGAAACTTTTGGTTCTCTAGATGGAAGTTGGTTGGGTTTCAATGGTGAAAGCATCACTGAGATACTGGGCCGGATCAATACAGCCAAGCATCTGCTCAATATCAAGGAAAATGAAGAAAGAGAGTTGGTTGAAATATCACAAATAACCCAGATGGATATAGTCCAAATAGATAAATGGATAATTAAACTGAGTGTACAATTATGTTCTATCAGTGCCAGAGACCAACAAGTGGAAGGAAAGTTGCCACAATTGGTGAAGGATTGTTACACTTTTGAGGCAAATAATCAAACAAAACCTTCTAAGTTGATATCTCAGCTAGTGGAGAAGTGTGTCACTTGCACCGGGCATGCGAAGGGGCAGGTTTCCGGTACCAAATAATGACAGAGACAAAGAGTTGAAATGTTTAATCTCCTTTGTTTGTAACCGAAAACCTTTGGAATGATTGAGATTCCAACATATAGAAATTTGTATAAATATACACTTTGAAGAGAGAAACGGAGCTAGACCTTTTTGGTCAATTGTAATAGAGACTATCTCCTTTTTGAGAATTAATACAAAGCAATCCGAAGACTCATGATTCTGTCAAGACTGTGTTATGAGTTTGTTCCCTCTATGATTTCATATTCAATTTCATTTCTCTTATATATATGTCTGATGAATGCTTCATTGAAATTTAGTAAAACCTTTACTGTGGTGATAAATCTTTAGCCATCTATATCATTTGCATTTTTTCCTCTGTATCAGCTATTAGCAGGTACAAGACCTGTGAACCTTTTAGATTGTCATATTTTATGTTGTGTCATATTTCTTCTTATCTTATTTTCTTCTTATGTTTATAGGGTGAGATTCTCCCTTGATAAGAGCCTTGTGTTATAGACAGTTTAATGTTTTTCTCACATTTCACACACCATTTATTGAAAATATAACTCAGTTACGGAAAAAGGCCTTTGGTTTGCGTTTTATCTTTAATATTGAATTCAAAAGTTCTCTTTTATAAGATCAAATTGATACAGCATCAAAAACCTCAAAATCACTTTTGATTTATTGTTCCTCTACGACTGTCCTCATTGTAAGACAGCCTAATATTGAACCCGGTTTATCAGATCAAACCCATATCACCTTAAAAAATTTCGATACTATACTTAAAACAGCCAATACCTGGGTAGAACTTGAACGTTTGTGAGATGCGATTGAATGAGATATAAAGATTTAGGAACAATTGGAAGCGAGACAGCGACAAACTAGAAATCAACCTTAGCTTCCTTTCCCGAAGGTTGACTCTTTTCCCTATTTTATCCTTTACTCACTTTAAAATGCCTAGACACTGTATTTTCTTAAGCCTTAAGTACAGACTCTGGAACAACATATTTTTGGTGCCATTGCCGAGGATGGAGTTACAAAACCTGTTCCCTGGGAAGAACAACATTCTCGAAAGTTTCACCCTGTGATAGTGAACAAAGAGTGAACACCCTTTAAAGGCTTTTCTTATCTTTCACTTGGAGACTCCACATTTAAATAAGCTGGCATCCGATCAAAGGAATACCATACAAAACCCAGAGGGAAAATAGAGCACGCCTATTTCCGATCCCGAAAAAATACTAAAAACTAGAGGTTCCCTTAAGCCAACTACTACAGTCTACCAGCTTAAGTACCCACAACCCAAGACCAAGAGTTCTTTCGAACCTTCAACTTTGCATAGTTCCCCTACTGAAACCACCAATCCAATTTTAGCTAGCTCTGAGGTTAAAAGTGAAATCCATCTGACAAACTCTATCGTTCACAAAGGTAAAAACCCCGCAGTGAATTTAACAGCAGTCGATATCCCACTGACTCTTCAATTAGATTTCATGACCTCGCCGAGTCTCGAAGAGTATGCCATACACTCACATTCTACACCCATGGGTTCCCCTGATTACATTTCTTGCAAGTCTAAATATCCAAGTCCTCTCATCCTTTATCACCCGTCTTTGGTTTTCTCATCTCATGAAGAAGCTAAAGATTTTCTTTTAGTGTTCCAGAACCCTCTATACAATACACCGTTTCCCTATCTAGTAGTATTGATGGAAGTCGTCGGAGGAGGAGGGGGAGGGGTTTTCGGAGGTGGAGGAGTTTTAGGAGGTGGAGGGGCTCCAGGAGGAGGAATGGGAGGCCAAGGACATCCCCCGCCTCCCAGATTTTTCGCTAAAGTGGCTGCGAGATATGCACCTTTGGTCCTACCCATCCCTCTTCATGACCTTCCTGAAAAGTATATAAAAAAATTACCAAAATTTATAGGGGAAGGAGACTTGACCGCATCCAAACATATAAACTTCTTTGATTAGTTCGTGGATATCCTAGGTCTCGAGCATGAAGACGTGTATTTGAGGTTGTTTGTTCAAACTTTCAAAGGACAAGTATGAACCTGGTTTCGAAGCCTACCTTCAGGATCGATATTATCCTATGATGCCCTAGAAGACTCCTTCCTTAGACAATGGGGCGAAAGGAAATACCACTTGTATTATTTGACCGAGTTTGGATCTTTAAAGAAAAAGAATTCGGAAACCATTATGGAATTTATTCAAAGATTTAACAAGTTGTATAATAAGATCCCAACCAAAGTTAAACCATCCCAACCTGCAGCCAAAGTAACCTTCGCGGGAGCTTTTAAACCCGATTTTTCCCTTCTCTTAAGAGAAAGGAGAGGGGCTACCTTAACCCGAATGCAAGATGATGTTGTGGAAATCGAATCTAACATGATGGCCTCTGGCAAGTTGAAAGCTAAGGTAGAAACGGGAAACCAAGAAACTAGACGTTTTAGGGAACAAGCGGGACTCTCAGGGTCTAATAGATCCACAGACGACAAAATGGATGATATGGATAGGATAATTAAGGAGTTGTCGAATAAGATTTCCATAATGGAGCTAGATCAATCCAAGGTTGATCCTTTCATTAAAAGAGAATTTAGAAGACATCCCAACCCTCAAAATCAACAAAGGCAGATTAAAAATGAAGACCAAAAAATTCAAACCCCTTTAAAAAATGAAAATTTTATAGGAGGAAATGACCTGGAAGATTTCGAGGGTCTGGAAGAAGATGTGACAAATTTGGGTGACGAATGCACTCAGCCTTATGTGACTAAAGAATATTATGAGAAGTCCTTAAACACACAAAAACCATCAAATGAAGATGATGATATAAACAACACTGATTTCATTGAATGTCAAGAAACGACCGATTCTGTAATGGCTAAGATCCAACCTAAGGTCTAAAAACAAATCTGCATTGATTCCTCAACCCAAGAAAATTCTCCCTAGAGATGAAGTATACGTGCCCACCCCAAAAGAAACCGAAACATCTAATAACAAAATAAAAAGGGCAGACTCGCTAGATCCCAAAACGAAGGAGGTTGAAACCTAAACAAGGGAAATCAAGACAACTGAGACACACACACCGGTAAATAAACTCACGAGTAATAAATCAGCTCAAACAAATAAGTTGGAGAAGAAAGAGTCTGAGGTTTCGACCATAGAAATGGACAAAGGTAGTGGTGGTTTTAGTTTTGAAAATGAGATAAATAGGATCAAAATACCGATCCCTCTAGTTGAATTAGCAAAGAATATTGCATATTGAAAGAACATAACTAAAGTGATAGGTTGTTCAGATCAAGAAAGTCAATCTGACGTGATAAACTTGAAGATGATAAGCCCAATATCATTTTTGGTCCACATTTCGAGGGTGCTAGAGACACCATCGCTCATTTATATATCACCCTAAATGTGCATGATCGACTACTACATAACTGCATGCTAGACTCTGGAGCTTCACATAATGTGATGCCTAAAACTATTATGGATAGACTAGGCCTCGATATCACCAGGCCTTATGGAGATCTCTACTCTTTCAATTCAATAAGAGTTAAGTGCATGGATATGATAAAAGATTTAGTAGTCACCCTTGCACAGGTCCCAGTCAAAAGTGTCCTGATGGATGTAGTTATTGTTGATATCCCCCCAAAATATGGCTTACTGCTATCAAGATCATTGGGAGCCAAACTTGGGGGGTCCCTCCAACTGGACATGACTTACGCCACAATTCCTGTGTTTGGTGGACAAATTACTCGATTGTAAAAGGAAACAAGATTAGCCTATACAGTGAGCGATCCTCAGAATCCTAACAATTTTCCTGTTTACATTGCTGATCAAGATCTAGGAAATTGTATTTTGTCTTTTGATGATGGTATAGATAGTTGCACAGAAGAAAATTACATAGATGAGAAAGAATCAGAAAATATGCATAGCACTAGGATCTGGAAAATGTTTTTTGACGGTGCCCTGTCATGTGAAGGAGCAAGTGCAGGGGTACTTTTTGTGGCACCTAAAAATAAATTTGTTGTCCCTTTCTCTTACAGGCTTCAATGGGATATAGACTACACCAACAATGTATGTGAGTATGAAGCCTTAGTATTAGGATTGGAAGCTGCTAGGAAGTTGAACATAAAGAACCTAGAAGTATATGGAGACGTAGAGTTGATAGTCAAACAAATAAATCGACAATACCAGGCCAAGCACCCAAGATTGAGATCGTACATAAATTGTGTCTGGGATATAATGGAAACATTCTTCTCATCTGTAAATATCCACTTCATCCCATGCGCCAAAAATTTGCAGGCAGCCTCGACGTTTGCTCCCCCTACAACTTTTAAATTAAAATACCACATAGAGGTAAGGCACAAACCATCCATCCCAAACAACATACAACACTGGCAGGTTTTCAAGGATGACGAACAGATCAGGAAATTCCTCGAAGCAGTAGGCGACTTCTCTGAAACTCACATTGATCAAGAGAATAAAAATGATCACACATGGATCATTCAAGAAGGAGAGGACCCTCAAGAGTTCCAGGAAAAGATTGCAAATCATCGCATGCTAGTTCTAAAGAACAATCAGATTCTGAAAGGATTGATCCCCCTAGAGAGACTATTCGATCAGAATGACATACCCTTGAAATCCACCCTGCAACCCCAACCAAAGGTGGTTGAAGACTGCAACGTAGGGACCAAAGAAGAACCTAGGATGGTAAAAATATCAAAGTACCTTCCTCCTGAGGTAAAAAGAAAGTATAAAGACTTGCTCGGACAGTATAAAGATGTTTTTGCTTGGTCTTACGAAGAACTGAGAACCTACGACACCGTCGTAATCGAACACAAGATACCCCTAAAATCTAGTGTCAAACCCTTTCGACAAAAACTCAGACAGATTAACCCTATTTTATTGCCTGTGATCGAAAAGGAAGTTAAAAATCTCTTAGATGCAAAAATAATAGTACCTCTGAGATACTCTGATAGGGTAGCAAACTTGGTCTCGGTCAAAAAGAAGAGTGGGGAGATTAGACTGTGTTGATTTTAGAAATCTGAATAAATCTTCCCTCAAAGACAACTACCCTCTACCTAAAATGGATCACGTTTTAGAAAAGGTGGTTGGGGAAAATAGGATATTAATGATCGATGGTTTCTCTGGGTATAATCAAATTGTCGTAAATGAACTAGATGAAGAGAAAACAACTTTCACTACCCCTTGGGGTACTTTTATGTATGATAAAATGCCTTTTGGTCTAATGAGGGCAAGCGCTACTTTCCAACGTGCTATGGACATTGCTTTCATCGGAGAAAGAGACAAATTTGTGGTCATTTATCTTGATGATCTAACTATTTTTTCTAAATCTGATGAAGATCATTTGATACATCTCAAGCAGACGTTTGAGAAATGGCGTAGGTTTGGTCTGTCTTTAAATCCCAAAAAGTCTCACTTCGCCATGCAAGAAGGTAAACTCTTGAGCCATATTGTGTCTCGAGACGATATTAAAATTGATCCTAAAAGGGTTGAGGTTATAGATACTATAAATATTCCTAGGAATGTAAAAGAAATTCAGTCATTCTTAGGAAAAATAAATTTTTTGAGGAGATTTATTCCAAACTTTGTTGAAATCGTGAAATTGATCACAGATATGCTAAAAATGAACAGCGAAGTGAAATGGACGGCAGAAGCCAGCAGCATTTGCACACATCAAGAAAGTCATAAACAAGGCAACTGCACTAGCAAGCCCTGATTATCTAAAATATTTTCTTATTTTCTCGTTTGCCTTCGAACACACAATCGTCGCGGTACTCCTCCAAAAAAATGAAGAAGGTTTCGAACAGTCGATAGCCTTTTTTAGCAAGAGTCTCAGAGACACAGAACTTAAATACGATATAATGGAAAAGCAAGCGTATGCTATGGTGAAGGCGTTGAAATCATTCAGAACCTATGTGCTGCATTCCAAGATACGCGTATGTACCTACCAGTTCTGTAAAGGATATTTTGGTTCAATCTGACAGTGATGGAAAAAGGGGACGGTGGCTTGCCAAAATTCAAGAATTTGACCTGGAGATAAAACCAACAAAATTGGTAAAAGGACAAGGTTTGGCTAAACTCTTAGCTGAATCAAATTTCAGAGCCCTCGCATAAATAGCTTACAGGGATATGAAGAGGGTGAGGATATGAACGAGCTTGATGAGAAAACAAGTGTAATCAGAATCAAAGAAAAGTTTTCATCCTCTGATTGGTACAAAAACATAGTGTCCTACCTACTGACTTTGAAATTCCTGAGTGATTTATCCCCATCCAAAGCCAGGACGCTAAAACTGCATGCGGTCAAGTACTGTATATCTGAAAGTCAGTTGTATTGGAAGGATCCACTTGGCTTCCTGTTGGTTTGTTTGGTTGAATCAGAAACAGAGAAGGTTATAAGTGAATTTCACGAAGGAGTGTGCGGGGGACATCACGCTTGGAGGGTGACAGCTTATAAAATCCTGAGGGTGGGGTATTATTGGCCAAAAATTTTCTCAGATGTCAATGCCAAAGTCAGAACCTGCAACCCTTGCCAATTTTTCGCAGGAAAGCACAAACTCCCAGCACTACCATTAGTCCCAGTCAAAACAGAGACTCATTTTCAGCAATGGGGACTAGATTTTATAGGCAAAATTAACCCCCATTCTAGTGCTCAACACAAATGGATCCTGACTGCCACAGATTACTTCACTAAATGGGTGGAGGCTATTCCAACCAGAATGGAAACTGATTCGGTAGTAATAGATTTCCTAGAAGAGAACATTTTATCTAGATTTGGCTGCCCCTGAAAGATAGTTACTGACAATGCCCAGGCTTTTAAATCTATCGCTATGATCAGTTTTCGCCAAAAATACAATATCATGCTTGGCCATTCCACGGAATATTACCCCCAAGGAAATGGACTAGTTGAATATTCAAACAAGAGTCTAATCAATATAATTAATAAAGTGTTGAACGAGAACAAAAAATCTTGGCATGTGCATCTGAAATATGCTTTATGGGCAAATCAGATAGGCATGAATAAATCTATCGGAACTTCTCCTTTCCAGATGGTGTACGGGACCGACGTGGTATTATCCATAAACTTGGCACTTCCCGTAATGAAACTGTGGCAAGATGAGAAAGAAGAACCAAACCATGCCACAAGGAGGATAAATCCCCTGATCGAAGTACAACAGCACAGGGTCAAAGTGGACGAAAGGTTGCAAAAATACCAAGACGACATGAAAACGGTATTCGACCATAAGACAAAAGATAGAGAGTTTCTCCCGAGTGATTTGGTCTTGAGATGGGATGCTAGGAAGGAAGAATCATCGAAACACAGTAAATTCAATCATATTTGGTATGGAGCATTCAGAGTCACAGCTTCCGAAGAAAAAAATTTGTTTTTATTAGAAAACTTGGACGATAAAATCCTCAATGCCCCTGTCAACGGGCGTTATTTAAAACATTATATGCAATAGTTGGTTCCCAAAAATTTCCATTGTATATACCAATTTGTGTTTTATTTCTATTTCA
>ML850114.1:32351-61011 GCA_009831015.1 Picea engelmannii
CTCTTCTTCTACATCAGTCAGTGCAAATCTTGTGTCAGGAACATAACCTTCCATCTTCATCTGACCAGACAATATTTCTAACTCTGCATAAATTTCGTCAGTCTGTGGGTGTGATCCGTCTCCTACAGGGAAATCATTTACTTGCTTATCGATCTCAATCCAACTTCCTCCAGGCTTCTTTTTCATGCTCCTCCCTTTCATCAGATTCCGCACCTTTTCAATTTTATCCCACCTTCTAGATGTGGCATAAATGTTTGACAGTAACACATAAGGTGCTGCATTTTCTGGATCCAATTCAAAAAGGCGTTCTGCTACATATTCTCCTAGCTCTATATTGTTATGGACTCTACATACACCAAGCAAAAACCTCCACACATTTACATCTGGTTTTACAGGCATTTTATTGATGAACTCTTGTGCCTCATCTAGGCTTCCAGCATGGCCAAGAAGGTCAACCATGCAGCTATAGTGCTCCATTGTAGGAGTAATGTGATAAAATTGAGTCATGCAATCAAAGTAGCGCCAACCCTCGGGCACTAGTCCTGCATGGCAACATGCAGACAAAACACCAACAAATATGATATGAATTGGATTTATGTTAGATTGCTCCATTTCTTCAAAGAGTTTAAGGGCGTCCTTGCCATAACCATGCATAGCATATACAGAAATCATTGTATTCCACGAGACCACACACCATTGGGACATTTCCGCAAACACATTGTGTGCCTTCCCAATATCCCCACACTTTGAATACATGTCTATAAGGGAATTCCTTACGAAGATATCAGACTGTAATCCATTTCTGATTACTTCATCATGTACCTCAATTCCACGTTCCAGAGCTGCTAAGTTGGCACATGCCGAAATAACACTCGCAAAGGTGTTTGAATTTGGTTTAATACCTACCAGTTGCATTTCATGAAAAAAAAATTCATGAAATCCTGAAATCATTGCTGTCCACGACACCACATTTTGTTCAGGCATCTCCTGAAAGAGCTTCAAAGCCTCATCAATATGTCCACTCTGTGCATATCCTGCGATCATAGCATTCCATGAGATTACATCTCGTTGAGGCATTTTGTCAAATATATTTCGAGCATCGTCTATGCTCCCACATTTCCCATACATGTCCACAAGAGCATTGGCTACCACAATATCATATTGGAATCCATTTCTGATCACTTCTTCATGGATTTTCTTGCCCTGTTCCATAAGTACCAAGTTGGCACATGACGGGATAACACTGGCAAAGGTTTTTGAATTTGGCTTTACCTGCATTTGTTGATAAAAACTCAAAACCGCCTCTGCACACCCATTCTGCGCATATCCTGCAATCATAGCATTCCATGAGACTACATCTCGTTCTGGCATTTCCCAGAAGAGCTTCAGAGCCTTGTCATGGCATCCGCTCTGTGCATATCTAACAATCATTTCATTCCATGAGATTACATTTCTCTGGGGTATCCTCTGAAAGAGCTCCAGAGCCTCTTCAACATGCCCACTGCGTGCGTATCCTGCAACCATGGATGTCCAAGACACGACATCTCGGTGAGGCATTTCGTCAAACACTTTGCGTGCATTTACCTCACTCCTGCATTTCGCATACATGTCCACGAGAGCATTCCCCACAAACACATTCAAGTTAAACCCATTAGCAATTATTCCTTCGTGGACCTCCTTGAGAACTCCCAAATCAGTACAAGCCGGGATAACGCTAGAAAAAGTGAATTGGTTGGGTTTGATGCCTGATCTATGCATTTCTTTAAACAAATCCAAGGCCTCTTGAGCATATCTATGGCGAGAGAAAGCTGCAATCATGGTAGTCCAAGACACAATTTTTCGTTCAGGGATTTCATCAAAAACTCGGTTAGCGTCCACCAGAATCCTGCACTTGGCATATATACTTAGAATCTTGTTTCCTAAAGATACCTCATTGCATTCAAAGGCAGTTTGGATCATGTGGGCATGGACCAGCTTGGCTTCTGGCAAGGCCTTTTTGTTGAGACAGCCCTGCAAGAGACAATCATAAACAGAATCATCTATGTATCGATGATCGTCAATGAAATGCAAGATATGCAAAGCCTCTGTTAATCGGCCCTGCTTACATAGATCTGTTACATCTTGAGGAGGAGTGTGATGGCTCGCATTGGGAGAAGGCTTAAGAACAACAACAGAAGTGTTAGTAGCTTTGATGTCAAGCATTTTCTTCATAAATGATGCGATTCTAGTCCTATGGTTTCTGATAGTGGAGACAATAATTTAACCATTGGCAGAGCTGGTTGGTCTACTCCATGAATGCATGAACACGTTATGTTCCATGTTATTTTCAGAGTTGCTCCATTGCAAACAATTGTTAAACAAGCTCAAGCTACATGACATTCATTAAGGGTAAATTTATATGATGAAGTATTGTTAGTAAGGGTAAATTTATATGATGGAGTATTCACATAAGATGTCTATTTCTTTCATTTTTGGGTCCCAATTTATATGGTGGAAAACTAAATAACAAGTAAATTCATGTTATAATTAATTAATCATAATTTTGTTAGACAAATTTCTGGATAAACACTATGTAAGAAGTTTTTGAAACTATTCAAACTACACCTATCATCAAGAACAAAAGAAGCTTGATAGGTTAGAAAAGAGTGCTAAGGATTATATAAGAAGATTGGAAATGACCAAGAAAAGGAAAAATAATAAAGTAATTAGATATGACTAAATTTCCCATGTCTAGATGTGACATTTTTTCAAAAAATAAATAATAATTAAAATAAATTATTAATTAGCATTAATTTATTAGAAAGCATTAATTTTACTAGTTTTTTTTATTGGTTATGATGATGAAGGTTAACATCCATTGAGACCAAGAATTGGTCTATCTGACCTTGAGAAAGGTAAGATATTACTTGGATTTCTTTAAAATGTTACTTCGATACTTGAAATGCATTAGGAGAAGCGTTCCAAGATCATTATAGTTTTGATGACTTAGAAGGTTAGTAAGGTCGATATTGTGACAAATATTTTGAAATTGGGATCTAATATAAAGATATGTATGGTACTCTAGGAGAAAGTGTTTTTCATCTTCAACCCTCTAGGTGTCACAAAGGTGACAGATTCTTTCATGCCATGGTGTTTTGGGAATCTCACTACCTGCATTTGTTGATAAAAACTCAAAGCCGCCTCTGCACACCCATTCTGTTGATATCCTGCAATCATAGCATTCCATAAGACTACATCTCATTCTGGCATTTCCCAGAAGAGCTTCAAAGCCTTGCCATGGCATCTGCTTTGTGCATATCCAACAATCATTTCATTCCATGAGATTACATTTCTCTGGGGTATCCTCTGAAAGAGCTCCAGAGCCTCTTCAACATGCCCACTATGTGTGTATCCTACAACCATGGATGTCCAAGACACAACATCTTGGTGGGGCATTTCGTCAAACACTTTGTGTGCATTCATCACACTCTCGCATTTCGCATACATGTCCACGAGAGCATTCCCCACAAACACATTCAAGTTAAACCCATTAGCAATTATTCCTTCGTGGACCTCCTTGAGAACTCCCAAATTAGTACAAGCCGGGATAACGCTAGCAAAGGTGAATTGATTGGGTTTGATGCTTGATCTATGCATTTCTTTAAACAAATCCAAGGCCTCTTGAGCATATCTATGGCGAGAGAAAGCTGCAATCATGGTAGTCCAAGACACAATATTTCATTCAGGGATTTCATCAAAAACTCAGTTAGCATCCACCAGAATCCTACACTTGGCATATATACTTATAATCTTGTTTCCTAAAGAGACCTCATCGCATTCAAAGGCAATTTGGATCATGTGGGCATGGACCAGCTTGGATTTTGGCAAGGCCTTTTAGTTGAGACAACCCTTCAAGAGACAATCATAAACATAATCATCTATGTATCGATGATCGTCAATGAAATGCAATATATGCAAAGCCTATGTTAATCAGCCCTGCTTATATAGCTCTGTTACATCTTGAGGAGGAGTGTGATGGTTGGCATTGGGAGAAGGCTTAATAACAACAGTAGAAGTGTTAGTAGCTTTGATGTCAAGCATTGTCTTCATAAATGATGTGATTCTAGTCCTATGGTTTCCTGATAGTGGAGACAATAATTTAACCATTGGCACAACTGGTTGGTCTACTCCATGAATGCATGAACACACTATGTTTCGTGTTACTTTCAGAGCTGCTCCATTGTAAACAATTGTTAAACAAGCTAAAGCTACATGATATTCATTAAGGGTAAATTTATACGATGAAGTATTGTTAGTAAGGGTAAATTTATATGATGGAGTATTCACATAAGAGGTCTATTTCTTTCATTTTTGGGCCCCAATTTATATGGTGGAAAACTAAATAACAAGTAAATTATTGTTATAATTAATTAATCATGATTTTGCTAGACAAATTTATGGATAAACACTATGTAAGAAGTTTTTGAAACTACTCAAACTCCACCCATCATCAAGGACAAAAGAAGATTGATGATGTCATCAGAGGATGATGTCATCAGCTCATCATTTTTATTATTGTTGTCATTCACCCACCAAAAATGTCATCTTGCACCAACCCTGCATAGTGAGCAGTGAATGGGGACAACGTTGAAATTTCTTCAAACTGTGCATGTATGTGTCGAAATTTGACATAGTTAGACTAGACACATGGCTTGACGGTATGGAAGGTTTAATTAATACTCAAGTATTTATGATGTCCCCACATAATCTTTGAGATCGTCCACATTTGCATCAATGTTCATCATGCTGCACCTCTCATTGTCATCATTCGTCATTCCCTTCTATAGAATCGTTGTCAGAACTATCTTGAAATTTGTCATGGAACTTCAAATACACCCATCACAAATTTATTTCATTGACCCTACCCAGTGAGAAGTGAATAGGGCCAACGTTGAAATGTTTTCAATCTATGCCTGTATGCATCAAAATTTGACATGGTTAAACTAGATAGTTTCCTTGAAGGTATGGGAGGGTTTCGATTTTGATGTCCCCGCATAATATTTGAGATCATCCATTTTGCATCAACGTTCAATATAATGGATGTATCATAGTGAGAATAGTGAATGGGGCCTACCTTGAAGGTGAATGAGCATAGTGAAATTTCTTCCACCGACCCCACATAGTGAGCAGTGAATGGGGCCAACGTTGAAATTTCTTCAAATTGTGCATGTATGTGTCGAAATTCAACATGGTTAGACTAGACACATGCCTTGATGGTATGGGAGAGTTTCAAGACTCAAGGAATATGTTTGATGTCCCGACCACATAATATTTGAGATCATCCATGTTTGCAACAACGTTCATAATGGGGCGTCTCATATTTGTCAAATGTCATTGTTTCCATTCGTAGAATCTTTGTTGGAACTCTCTTGAAATGTCATGGAAATTCCAATTCAACCACCAAAAATGTCATGCACTGACCCCGCATAGTGAGCAATGAATGGGGCCAACATTGAAATTTCTTCAATATGTGCTTGTATGCATCAAAATTTGACATGGTTAGACTAGACACATGACTTGACGGTATGAGAGGGTTTCAAGACTCAAGGATGTTTGATGTCCCAACCACATAATCTTTGAGATCGTCCATGTTTGCAACAACGTTCATAATGGGGCATCTAATATTTGTCAAATGTCGTTGTTTCCATCCATAGAATCTTTGTTGGAACTCTCTTGAAATGTCATGGAACTTCCAATTCAACCACCACAAATGTCGTGCACCAACCCCGCATAGTGAGCACTAGTGAATGGGGCCAACATTGAAATTTCTTCAATATCTGCCTGTATGCATCGAAATTTGACATGTTTAGACTAGACAAATGCCTTGACGGTATGGGAGGGTTTCAAGACTCAAGGATGTATGATGTCCCGCCCACATAATCTTTGAGATCCTCCATGTTTGCCACAACATTCATAATGGGCATCTCATTGTGAAATGTCGTTGTTTCCATTTTTAGAATCTTTGTTGGAACTCTCTTGAAATGTCATGGAACTTCTAATTCAACCACCAAAAATGTCATGCACTGACCCCGCAGAGTGAGCAGTGAATGGGGCCAACGTTGAAATTTCTTCAATATGTGTCTGTATGCATCAAAATTTGACATGGTTATACTAGACACATGCCTTGATGATATGGGAGGGTTTCAAGACTCAAGGATGTATGATGTCATACAGAAAAATTTTGAAAAAAATTCAGCGTTGGCCCCATTCACAGGTCACCGTTGCCCATCATGTACTCTAGCCCTAGTACAATGTATTTTAATAGTTGTTTCCTTTAAAATTCGACTGATCAGAAAATTAAAACGAAATGAGAAGAGCCCTATTACAATGTCTTTTAATAGTTGTACTCTAGTTGAGAAGACCTGCAAACCCTTTTTGAAGTGTCGTTATTATAGCAAAATTGTCGCAACATCTGTAAAATGCAACATATTTATAGATTTTATAACATTGCAATTCCGACGATCATTGACCAAATCAAAGTTGACTTGGTCAAAATACTAGGTGACCGTTGGAGGGGGAAAACCTAGCTTCCACAACGTCGCAACTGCGACAACTATATTCACAAACGTGGCAAGAGAAACGACTATGTCACAAATGTGGCAAGAGAGACGACTATGTCACAAACGTGGCAAGAGAGACGATAATGTGGCAAGAGAGATGACAACATGGCAAGAGAGACGTAAACATGGCAATAGCAACGTTATCAAGCAATATGGAAAAAAAAAATTAAAATTTCCTCTATAATTCGATAGTATGGCCAATTTTGTCCATAACGTCGCAAATAGAATGTCGAAATTTTTACAATAAGTACTAGTGTCCTTGCATCCCCAACATTGGATTGGTGGTCTTCACCTTTTTCCCAAGGAGTCTTCTTTATTAGATTCATCCTTAGCATACTGGTCTTAATGATTTTTATTGGGCTCATTTCTATGGAAAGGAGGATTGAATCTGTTCTTCCTATGATCAGACTTCTCCTTCTTCTTATCCTTCCAAGATTTCTGCATGGATTCTATGCCCCGACCTTGCTCATACAGGTATCCTATCCTCAATCAAGGTCTTGGGTTCATCATACTGAATATTTTCTTTATAAAAGGATGGCAGTCCACTCAAAAACCTTTGTATTTTCACCTTTTCATCATTTATAAACCCAACATACTTTAACAACCCCATGAACTTCTTCTCATATTCTACCATGGACATGCTTCCCAACCAGAGTTCAAAGAACTCCTGCATTTTCTTTTCATAGAAATGCTCTAAGAGGTACTCCTTCTGAAAATACTTCTTGATTTGCTTCCAAGTGATGTTATTCTTATTAATATGCTCAACTTTCTTCAACTAGTCCCACCACATGGAAGATTTCCCATGTAAATGGTAGCTGGCAATTTTGGCTTCTAGGTTTGATGAATAGTTATGAAATTTGAAATATCTCTTGAGTCCAAGAAACCATGATTTAGAATCGTCTTCCCTTTCCCTTTAACCATCAAAGGATGGTGGCTTCAACTTCATCGGCTCTCCTTGCAAACTATCCATTTCATGCATTTTTTTTTGGTTCCTAACAAGATACGCCTCTGGACTGCTTATGGAATATTCAGATGCATAAGACCCTCTTGTTGAGTAAGGAGGTGAGTGATTCCTATGAGATCTGCTATCACTCCTGGAATAACCAACTCTTTCACGATCATATCGTCTTTCATGATACATGCCTTCTTCCTCTTGCTTTGATCCATTCTTTCCTCGTCCTTGCAACTAATTTAAGCTCTACAACACTTGAGCATTTATCTAACTTTTCTTTCTCCTCAACCTCTCATTGTATTCATTGTAGCTCTGCACTTCTATTTCTAGGCTTCTTACAATTTCTATCAATGTTGCTTCCTCCCCTCGGCCCTTGTGTCTGTTGGATTCCGTCTCTGCATTACCAACTCTGGTATTCTGGCCTTCGGCCTCTTTATCATGGTTGGAGGATCCCTCACCTTCTTTCATTTCTCGAATACGCATTCTGAGATGATATGCTTAAACTCACTAATTCTGCAAAATGTGCAAGTGACCATTTTATCAAAGTTAAGCATACGATGAACAAATTTTTCTAAACAATGTTACAAGTCCTTTCAATTCATGAAGAGATATATTTATTTTGATCTCTTGTTGTGAGATATATATTTATTTTGATCTCTTGTTGTGAGAGATATGAAGAGGTATATCTATTTTGATCTCTTGTTGTGAGAGATATGATTTTTCTTTACACATTCACGCCAAGAGTTCATCCAAATCTATTATGGAACAAACTGTAAGTGTACTCTGCAATTGAATTTGGAATATCGAAGTTATGTTTTCAATATAAAACCTCTGTCAAATATTTATGTGCTAGAATTGTTGTATCTGAAAAATGTGTGGTTTAAAATCAATCGAGGGCTGAGATCGGCAATCATAATACATTGCGAAGATTGTATATGCACATGGGTTAACATTGGGACCTGTACCCGTAATTTAAATTCAATACAATTTTATTTTTATTTTGAAATACGACTATAGATCGGACGATCCATATTCATTGTGGACATTATAAAGCATAGTGGTGGAATCCACCTTTGGCGTACCCGCATTTTTTAATGAAATACGCCGTTATACATTTGAAATCCGATTATTGTTTGGAAATTTAATATTATGTTGGAATATTAAACCAAATCTCCACCATAGATCTGTAGATCTAACGGTCAACGGGAGCTCTGGGACTCCAGGATTTGGGATTTCCTAACTGTCCACACTCTCAATCCTTCCAGAGTGCCAATTCTCCAAACTAGAGGATCTGTTGCCACGTATCCTCTGTAATAAATGGTTGAGGTGGAATCCTACCTTCGGGATTCCTCAACCCCAACTACTTATACCTTGAATCCTCTGGAGTGCCAAGTCCTTGGACTAAGGGATCTATTGCCATGTGTCCTCTCTCAATCAACAGTGAGGATTTACTCCACTCTTTGGAGCTTCAGGAGGTTTCACATTAATTCCACTTCATTCCTTCCGAACTTCGAATTGGCAAACTCCCAGATTCTTCCTCAGCAACTAAGCACCAAGGGGAGCTACGTGGCAGAACATAAGGAACAGACACATGGCCCTATTTGAAAGGTGACACATGTCATCTACTAACTGGGATGAGCGGTCTTTGAAAAACATGAAACACGATGACATGTGGTGAGAATCATGTGTGTCCATGTCACCCTAGGTGACGTCAATAGGCCATGTCACTCCAGTGCCTCACAAATTCAGGACTTTGGGACTTCGGAACCTCGGGAGACTTCTCCACACTACACCTCAAATCCCCTGAATGATGAATTCTTGAATAGGTTGATCTATGGGCACGTGTCCCCAAACATATTGAATAGGTTGATCCTAGTAGCTTAAGGGCTCGCTTCTCCCAGAGTGTTGAATCTCCAAACTATTGTGAGATCTACGGCTCACACTTGCTCATATGCATATCACATGGTTAGAGTCTAATATTTTCCACTTTGCTCACCTCCTGGCCTGTTCTTGATCCAACGCCCCATACTTTTCCTTGGCCAAATCCAATAGTCAGGTACTCCTCCCCATGATCTACGGTGCAGATTCACTCCGAGACTTCGGAGCTTCGGAGCTTCAGGCTTCTTTTATGACAAGGAATTTGAAACTACCAAAGCAGCGAAGTCTGAAGGACTTGAGGGTTTAACCTCCGCACTCTTTTCCCATATCTGATGGTTTTGAAGGATTTAG
Source organism: Picea engelmannii (assembly GCA_009831015.1). Lineage (NCBI taxonomy): Eukaryota > Viridiplantae > Streptophyta > Pinopsida > Pinales > Pinaceae > Picea > Picea engelmannii. The sequence continues at coordinate 42,132 of ML850114.1, forward strand.
ACCCTTCCCAAATATATCCTAGGGCCATCGTGGTTTCCCAAACCGCTACACCTCCTGATCTTTCAAACGCATTTAAGGTGTGCTCGCAATGCCTTCTGGCACTCTGCAACTTAATTTCTCTGTGAAAATTTTTCTTCAATCTTAGTTTACACAACCCATCTAAGATTAGTATTGGAACCATGATCTTTGATACCAAATTGTAACATACCCAACCACCCATAGGTCGGGCTACGCTACTTCAAGCTCGCTCTCAGACTTATTTCTCTTACAGAAACCTTTCAAATTAATAAATATGCATAAAATAAAGGAACTAAATGACATGCAAAACAATAACCAACAAGAATTCATACTCTAAACGTATCAAATTCAACAATAAATAAATACACGGTGGAAATAATTCATACACATGTAAATAATTCCATAACATAGAGAAATTATCTTTTATAGAAGAGAACCACCGACTGGATGAAGACCAAGGACATTCCACCCAACTATAGACATTGTTGTTCCAATTCTCAACAAAAATGTCACCCCCGAGCCAGAGCTATGAATCCACAAGGACGGTTCTAAAGTGTTACTCGGCTTCCCAAACTAGTCAACACTCAATCTCTCATAGTATTCCCAACACCCAAAAAAACCCAAGAACCCAACTCTCTTCTACTCAGCCTAGACAACCCAAGAGAATGACCCCCACCCTTCTCTGCCACGTAGTCCCTTGGGCAGTCCTTCTCCTTCCAGGGCTCCATTGCATCTAGTCCAGAATATCCATGTTGGGACTCTCAAGTCTCACAGTTGTGAGCAAATCTAGACATAGGCCAAGCATCTCATACATGCAGGCCTCAAATCATGGTCAGAGTACACCAACGATCTCTACAGCCAACAATGCCATGGTTTCTCTTTAGCAATTCTTCTTCCTCTCCCAAGCCAAAACATAGATGAGGAAAGATGAGTGGGTGACAGAAATGAATGTAGTGAAGTCTCCACGAGAGGTGTGAAACAATGAACAATCAGGTGAATGAATGCGTGAGGGAAGAGTGAAGCGACCAACAACAAAACGAGGACTAGAAATAAGAGTGAGAGAGAACGAACCCCCCAATAGGCCAGGGACGAGTTTATGTAATTCATGGGGATAAAGAACCTCTTAGCCTTCCCCTAATAATCTCATGTAATTGTTATTCTCCATTAAGCAAAATGGAGAATAAAATATAAAATAAAATTCTCAGCCCCTCAAGCCTCCTCTCTTGTAGAATCATAGCCCCCTATAACTCTAGCCCTTATCTGTCTAGCAGCCAACAATATCTTTACTATTAATAATGATCAAAACATTACATTTCTTGGGCACTCTGGCCTCTCATCAGTGTAGTAATACATTATTTAATATGGGGGCTTAAAACCTGGGGTGTTACATTCCCAAGGCTACAATTATAAAATCTTGTCACTATAATCGTCATCAAAGTCATAAATAGGATATCCATCAAAGTTAAAACAACTTATATCCCATTTATGCCTCCAAATATGTATAAGATCATCAATATTTTCAATCACATTCCCATCATGATCTCATCAAATGAGAAATTGACCAAATCCAAGGGTTTTTTTGTAAATTCTTCATTTTCTAAAGCATCAAAGGATACATAATAGAACTAAAAAAAATGGAAAGGAGTAAAATTTACCACACCCTTGTCTTCATGTGAAGGAAATATGGAAGCTTGAATTCCCTTATCCCCATTAAAGGAAGGAGAAAATATTGAATTCTCATCTTTATGAAAATGAGTGCACTCTCCAATAGGGTCTTCTTCATGGACTTGATCTTCAACATGATATGCTTCATAAAGGTCGTCTTCTTCAATCGATTCATGATTTTTCTCTTTATTTTATTCAAATATTCGATTACTTTCTTCATTTTCTTGTTCTTCACAAACATTATCGTCATGTGATTGATCTTTGAATGTGTGAAAAGGAGTTTGTTATGAACCAACGCCTTGATAATGATGAAAAGTCAATGAATAACCAAACACTTCAAGGGGGAAACCTTCTTTTTACAATATATTTGATATACAAGATGAGATAATATGCCCTACGACTAGGTCTCTTTGGTGTGTGTGTGTGTGTGTATATATAGGAGACAAAGGGTACAATAAAGGGTTCTAGCCTACCTACTAATATAACACTAGAAATGTAATAATTTAATATCTATGGCTTAATAAGGGGTTTTATTCTTAACATGGGGCATAAAACTAGTACATAGGTATAAAGTTATAAACCTCAAAATAATTTATAAACTAGTAGAAAGTAGGGTTAAAATAATGAATATATCTAGTGTTTGATTAACTTCTCAAATCATAAAATTACAAGGCATATACAACAAACTAAAACAAGACATCTAGTCCTAATTAAGAAACAATATAAATCATCTAGGAAAATTTTATGCAATAAAATGATTTTAGGTCAAACATAAATCTAGAATTTTAGGTGAAGAACATGTTATAAAACCCTATAACTTTAGGGAAAAAATATGCATGAAAACTTTATACATATAGGGTTTTTGATGGATAAAAATTAAATGTAAGATAAATAAAACCCTAAATTTACCCTAAAACATAAAATAAAATTTTTATTTAGGTTTATGATTGACTCAAGGGAGAAGACCAGATCCCACTATATTTGGGGTGGGCATATGGAGTTAATTAAGGACTCCCTTAAGGATATGTAGGTATATCTATGGTTGTCCACTATAAACCCTAGAATATTCTCATAGTTCCTTACAAAATTTCAAGATGATTCAAGGGAACATACTCCACTAGTAATATTCCAGGAGTTATGAAAAGAGAGATTTGTTCAAGAAAAATATGAAGAGAATAGTGCACAACCACCACTAGAGAATCACAATTACACTTGTAATTATTCATAAACAAAATCCACAAGATAAAGTGAGACCACTTACTCAAGAAATATTTCAATATTCCAAACCCTATCCATGAGCATCCATAATGAAGTAAAGCCAACCACAAGACATTCTCCACAAGATGTCACCCGGACTATCCATCCATAACGATTTTAGAGAAGATAAATAATACACTAGTAGCAGTTATCAACAAGTAGAAATTATCCAAATGAGAAGTGATTCTCTTATTTATATGAGAGATCTATCACACTCTCATTAAAATAACATTATTCTCCTAGAAAATCCCTAAGAAAATTAAATATTATATTATCTCTTTACAAGCCCTGGAGATAAGGCCATATTACATAAATAATCCATGATACATGAGTGGATAGGTCAACAAGGCCTTCAACAATTCTCCTAAATTCAAGTAAAATTTCTCTAATTCCATATTTTCCCTCATAAATGTATGACAAGGGACACACAAATGGCATAAATTATCTCCAATTGTGGATGGATCGCTCCAAATTAGTGTGTAAGGGCTCAAAAAGTGAAACATTCCCTCCAAGAGGTGCAATGTTTCACCCTCAAGTTTCATATCTTGTGCTCACAATATGTGACGTCTCATCAAAGGTTCCAAATCATCATGAAAATGTAGGATGTCCCCTCCAAAGGTTCCATGTCATCTCCAACAAGATGCTAGGATGTATCAACAAGGGTGCAACATCCCACAAAGAAGTGAAACAACCTCTAAAAGTAGATGGGGTTTCCTCCATAAAGTGTGCAAGTAACCCCTCATTGTCCTCCAAAGTAAAAAGGCTCAATCGAATTCAATACCCATGCAAATTGCATCATCCAAGGTGGGGGGCTCATGTGACCACATGTATCAATCTGGAGGCATGTAGACAAGTCCAATACACCATAATAAGTGAGTCATGTCAAATGTAAATGAAATTAGATATATATCATTAAGAATCATCTTCAAACTTAACAATAACCCATAGAATTCACACCATTTGCAAAGTTTAGGTATGGGAGGGTTATGTTTAGCCCCTATTACATGTGTCAGTACCCAGGAGGAGAAGTTTCCCAAAAAAACCATCAAGGAACATGTGTGATGATATATTTTGTTTTTCCTTGGGTTGTTCTTTTTAAAGAACAATTCCAAGGCACCCAATGAGTCCCTTTAGAAGCCTCTTCCCTCTTTAGGCTCTCTTTGAAAAATCTAGGAGCCAGAGGGGGTATCCCTTCTAAAATTAAACATGAAAGGTGGGTAAGATTTAAAGAAATATCATAATCAATCAAAATATCCAACAACATCGATGAGGTAATGAAACAAGGCAGCTTTATCAAATGAATATCGGACTATATCAAATAGAACAAGACCTTAGTTCACTTCAAATAAGAAATAAATAAATGAGATCTGATCATTTTAGGTTTAAGAAGCATGTTCTCAAAGATAAAGTGATCACAGGAAAATAAATAAAAGAAAATAACTAGTGCCATTACAGAAATATTCCATGAACAACATTCACATCATATATAGTAGTAAATACCTGGTATATTAGACTAACAAATATCATTCATATAAAATCTCAATATAAATACAGTTTCAAGCCAACTCTGTATGTTAACTTGAAAACCATCATTCTAAAATGAATAAACGTCAAAGGAAGATCATGTCAACCCAATGAAAAAGATTCATACTTTAATCAATTGATATAAGAGAGAAGCAAAAATACATATAAATGAAAGTAAAACACTAACATAACATAAATGCCAATAAAAATTGGTGTTGAATCTTATTTCAAAATCAAACAAAGATGTTATTAAAGATCTGAAAGACCATCATTCTCATGCCAGTGAATTCTCAGAAAGTAGTGTATGTCTTTCACGAAAATGTCGATCCCTTGAGAGTCGTCAAAAAATATTTTTATAGTTATTTTCGTAACTGTCAAATAACTATCTTGAAATTAACTTTTGAAATTAAAGTAAACTAAAATAAAAACTAATTTTTGCCTCTCATCTTTGGACCGACTTGAATTTTCTTGATTAAAGGTAAATGGCTAGTTTTTGTCTCCTTATGAAAATTGTCTTCCCTTTCTGGGTCGCTCCTCTTTGACTTTGATGGTTGGTCTCAACAATATCAGGAGTTACTGTAGTGGTTTCTTTCTATTCGTCTATTTGAATAATCATTTAGTGATGAAGGTTCGTCATGATGATCTTGAATCTAAGAATTTCGTTCTATTCAATATTTGAGGGGAATGGTTGTTTCAACATCTTTCTGAACAAAACTTCAAGTTCTATGGATAAATAATAAGGGTTGGAAAGTTTATTGATTAACAAATCAATGAGCATCATCAGAATAGTAAAATATTTTCCCAAAGATTTATCAATAGTTTTCCTAGATATTTCACCAATGTCAAACTTCATATCATCTCTACAAGCTACTGGCATTTTTAGATAGTCTTCCTTAGGTGGAATCCAAGGATCAGTTGACCAAGGATATGGTAAACCAAGTTTTCTAACCTTTCCGAATTGTCTTTTAAATTTAATTATCACCTAATGAAATTCTTTGATCTTTTTAACCAATGCTTTGAGAAGCTACCCCTTTTCTATGAAATTTCTTAAATTTAATACAACATCAAATCTATATGTCACTACAGAATCTTTTAATTCCTAATCAGAAAGAGAATTGATAAATTCAATAATCTTTTCATCCCAAGGCATCTTCTTTTCAATTTCAGATACATTATTTTTTATATCAAACTGTGCATTTTTATGGTCATTATTTTATAGAACTAATATATTTCCAAGTGGGTCTTGAATTTCTCCATAACTTGAATAATTTGATCCCACAATATTTGCCTCGCTTCAACTAAGTGTTGTGTACCAGCGGTTTATTCTAATGTATCTTCAAGAAGCTTTCTCAAGATTTCATTTTCTTTAATTAGAATATTTATTTTTTGAGTTTTTCTTTCCAACTCCTCTTCAAGTTTGGCTACGTTCTTTCCCTTTTTCTTATTATTTTCTAGTGGGACTATGGTTAAGCTTGAAATAACCATGGGTGACATTAATAAAGAATCATGAAACTGACTTCCTTTATTTACTTATCCAGAAACTTTCTTCTAAAGACTCTCTTTCTCTAATTTCAATTCAATGATTTATTTTTCAAGAGTTGTCACATTTTCTTTTAAAGTGATGTTCTGTGAGCTGAATTTGTCCTTTGCTTGATAAGCTTCAATTAATTATTTGGATTCTCTAAGTTGAAAATGAGAAATTTTCAACCGAGCTTTTAGACTTCTTATCTCTTTTTCTTTCTCGTCCATAATAGCTTTGAAATTTTTAGTTTCCTTATTTCCATTAGTTATTGATCCAATTTGCCATTCCAATTCTCTAAATTTGTTTTCTTTAATTCTATTAATTTTTTTCTCACTACTCAATTGTTGAGATAGTTTGACAACTACATTTTGTAGTTTCCTTACATTCACTGATGATTGAATCATTCTTTGAGCTACGATATCACCAATCTTTTTATGCCATTCAACTAAATCAAAGTCATTAAATTGTGTTAGATATACTCCTACTAAGGTAGTCTTGTATTATGTCAATCCAATACTTTTTTTTATCTCTACTTGCATGACCAAGGGATTGAATTGATTATTTTTTACATCATTTGAATTTATGAACCTTGGCCCTGATAATTCTTGGTTTTCATCCAAGGTATTTTCCTTAATGACTGAGGATCAACTATGTTCATTTTTTGCAGGAAAACCAGAAGAAACCATGACCAGGGGTCCTTCTTATTTATTTTTCTCCAATTCTCCAAGAAGGGAATTAATTTGCTCTGAAATGTATTCTTGAACTTCTTCAATTTCTTGATTGAATGTATTTAAAGATTTTATTTCTTTGGTTTCTCTCTACTATGGATTATCATCTTCGGTTTCTTCCACTGTCATGCTTGAAAGCTCATTCCCCAGCTCATTGATGTTTTCTAATTATTTATCTCCCGTGATTATACACTCAGGATCGTTGGAGTGAATCTCTTCTCCAGTTGTTACTGCAATTTTTTCTTTAAATTATGTTTCCATCTTGGTCTTTATGATTGAATTCTTCATAATAATAAAAAAATTGCACCTCTTTCCAGGTGTTCTTTTCAGATGTCAATTCAATAGTAGTATTTGGACAATGTTGATAAACAGGTAATCCAAAATTATTACGTTGTTTGGATATAACATGACATGGATCAGACTTCCATGATATATCATTTTTCAAGTGATAGTATGTTAACAATTTATTTATGTAATCAATTTTTGGACTACTTTTAATAAGGAAAGAGGAAACTTCTGCAGGTAAGGAGAAAGAACCCTTTTTTTCTCTTTGAGACAAAATGCATCTGATCAGTCATTAATCTTTGTCTGCAATATTCTAAGGTAAACAATCTAGGAGGAATATAAATGGGTAATTGATAAGGTTATAATTTGAATCCACAAATTCTAACTATAGTAAATTCCTTGAAAACGAACCAATCACCTACTCTCATAAAAGGGTGTAATTGTATTTTTTGTTGATAAGAAAATCTCATTCTAGGAGGATCATGTCCCATGAGAAGTTCATAAGTGTTAAATAGAAATTGATTGGAAAACTGTAGAAATCCATCTTCAGCTTCTGAGACTGTTAAAATAGAACTCCATTTTGTGACAGGAAGTTCATTTCCAGCTTTGTCTTTTTTAACAAGTCAAAGACCTTTTTTTTCATAAAATTATGACTGAGAAAATAACACTAAAAATAAGAGATAAGATTGATATCTAAATGATTTCAAGCCTTCAAATGATGCTAATTAAAAGTGAATAAGATGAGCCAGAAAGCTTGCATAATCAAATTTAGACTCATTTTTATCATTTGTAATTTCATCCATAATAACCAGAGTGACTTCATTAATTAATGTATTGTCAACATATCTGAGGATAGAAGGTATTACTGACACCATAATCCTGGCCATTGGAGAAAAAACCTCAGCCCTAATCAAAAACTCTTTTAAAGTGTATGAACGATCAATGGTAAAAAAAATTATAACTTTCTTCCTTTTTTCCATTGACCAACCTTCAACCCTTTTTAACAGGTCAAGCTCTAATATAGGAGAATTACCTAGAGGTAAATTCAACATTTTAGCTATACTTTATGTGGATATTGAACAGAAATTACACAATTCATTGGATAAAATGATAAAATGAGTTTCCACATTATAAATCTTCACAAATGTTTGAATGAGTTCAAGGTCATTATAAACCCAATGAATGAGAGTTTCAAACAGATTACTCTTACAAAGCCATTCATGTTTAGAACTTTTTTAACGCCTTTGGTTATTAAGATTTGTGATTTGTATGAAAGACTCAGAGCTCATTTCTGTATCATAAAAAACAGCTAAGACATCACTAATGTGTTGGTTATCTTCTCCTAATTATTCTTGCACCCTCTTTGTCTTTCTAGCTAACATTATGCTCTTTCTTTCACAATATGAGCTTTTAAATCGGAAAATACGGATTAGGTTTCGATTTCTTACCTTTTTTCTAGTATGAATAGCAGGAATTTAGCTTTTACCAGTATCATAGCTCCTCACGCAAACTCTCCCAAGTGAATAATGACCTAATATTCCACCCTTTATGTAATTAGTATTATTTCAACGACCGACATGTTGGAATACTGAGAGGTGGGGGTGAATCAATATGAGCACTTTTAGCACTTTTAACCATAATATATAAACTTAAAATTTATCAATGGTATATCATCAATGTATCATCTATGATTTTATTCAATAAATCATTATCATATAATCATAAGCAGCATCACATCAAATACACAGTACACTAGAATTTACGTTGAAACCCAAATGGGAGAAAACAACAGAATGAATTCTTATATATCAAAGAATACATTCATTTGAAGCACCAAATTACGAATTCTCCAACTAAAAATGGAAGGAGGATACAAACCCATATTTACAAGCTCCAACCTGAAGGAATATACAACTCCTTGAATTCTCTGACTCCAACCCGAAGGAGGCTACAACCCTCTGATTCGCAGGCTCTAACTTGAAGGAAGATCCAACTCCCTGTGTTCTCCAGCACCAAATGGAAGGAGGATACAACCCCTTGATTCTCAGGCTCCAACCTGAAGGAAGCTCTAACTCCCTAAGTTCTCCAACACCAACCGGAAGGAGGCTACGACCTCTTGTCCTTGCCCCGTCATGTGGCCCTAAAATATAAGTGTAGACCAACTATCACTACCGCATTCACTTCCATTTTCATTGTCACATCAACTTGTAATCTTTCAACCTGTTAGTGTATCCAACCTGTCATTGTCACTGCCACTATCACATCAACATGTCACATGTCAACATATCACATCAACTCATCACTGCCAATATCACTATCACTGACATACCATCAACCTGTCACCACTATTGATACTCAAAATCAACAAAACTAGATCCTCTCACATGGATACCATCATCAAACCATGTAAATTAACCATGTACATCAATATGTATAAACCATGCACCAACACTTGTACCAAACCATGCATCAACCATGCACCAACACTTGTACCAAACCCTGAACTAACCATGCACCAAAACCTGTACCAAAAAGTGCATCAACCATGCACCAAAATCTGTACCAAACCATGCATCAACAATGCACCAATACCTGTACCAAACCATGTATCAACCCTATACCATATCATACATCAAACATGTACCATACCATATACCAATCCTATACCACACCAATTACATCAACCATGTACTATACCAAGTACATCAACCATGTATCGTCTCATGCATAAACCATGTATCATATCATAGGATATCATCAATGAAGTGCCTCAACCATAACCAATATAGACACAATAACAAGATACCAATATACCCAAGATGTTCTACCACAACATCACTAAGGTGTGCCTCAACATGCACCAATATCACCAAGACATGCACCTCATACATGTACCAAGAATATGCCTCATAAAATGCACCAAATATGTGCTTCATACATATACCAATGCCTCAACAAGATACCAAAGGCATAATCATTACATCATCAACATCTAACCAAGATGTAGCTCAAACCATGTGCCTCAAGTATAAACCATGTGCCAATATCTCCAATATATGCACCAACAATTTACCTTAACAAATATACCTCAACCAACATGTACCATACATCTAAGATGTGCCTCAAGGCATATACAAAAAATCACAAAGATATCCCTTAAGCATGTTCCTTAATATCACCAAGATGTGATCTCATAACACATAAAATAACATGCATTTACATCTATAACTGACTTGGTGCAGCTGATCTTGATACATAGACCTATAGCTTTACCTTATTCCTCAGCGAACTAGCACTATCATCATCCTTCACTTATGTCTTGTCCTCATGGGACAAAGACTATGTGTCATGCAAGGCCTCACTTGATGAGCACTATGTAACCCATGGGGGTGCCTTTCCTGACACCCTCTATATGATTCGTGAAGGCCTGATAAATTAGGGTTTCCTCATAAATTTACACTCTCCTCTGCAACCTTGAAACTCCCACACTTCTCACTTGTCTCTACCTCATATTTCATTGTCGCAAACTAGCCAAAAGATCACTTTCTCACAAGATATATTGTTATTGGATTAATCGGCAAATGCAAACATAAACGGATCTCCCTAGATTCCACTAGAAACTAGAACAAAACATAACATAATATAAGAGTTTCCCTAAGCTCTAATTATTGAGTTTAATAGTTAACAAGAGATAGAAAACATACCTTTTAAATGTCATTTGCTCTTGCCATTTCCATCCTATCCTCGTTTCAATGCTCCTGTGATATTGAACTTGCAAGGGAACACAAGCCAACCAAAGTGAAAGCAACCCAATATACTCAACAAGAACTTATGTATGTGATCAAGGAATCATACAATAAAACAAGACTAGTTTTATGGGAAAGAAACATATCGTTGTATCATATTAAATGGAAAGTGGAGAATACAATCAAATCCTTGATGTTCCAAGGTCCCCTTTCAATGGACCTTTGCTCCAACACACACACCTTTGTTCCAAATCCTTTTAATGAAGAAGATCCACCATGTAGCTTATAGAACTAAAGCAGAGCTCTCAAGAGGAAGTAGAACTCTCCATACAAATCTTAGCCTATTCAACCTTAGCCTTTTCCATGAGATATACCTTTTTATATAGTGTGAAAGAGAGATGGATGAGGAGATTAGGATGATCCCACCAAATCAGAAAAGCGAGTAAGATCCAAACCGTTCAAAGGCCACTTCACCGTCTAGAAGATCCCCTTCTAGAAAATTCGTGAAGTTTGTCTTTTCCTTAGCTTTTAGCATCGTTTCACCCTAGGTATAAGGCAACCTATGGAGACATCACAGTCTAGCTCTAGAGTAGGATGCGGTGATCAGGCATCATCACACCCCATGCATATTGCAGGGTGCGACGACCTTATTTAATAAGGTTTTTCAGAAAGGAAAGAAAATCACTCTCTTCATGGAGAAAGACTCTTTTATCTTTTCAGGGAACATGAACACATGTTGTCAGTGGATCACTGGGGTGACCAAAATAATTTTTAACATAGATATTCAATGAATGTGTGTGTAAATGTGTTTTTGAATGACTCCCTGAGGTGTATTTATACTTTTGTTGGGTAGCCTATTTCCTTAATCTTAGTGGCTTCTTGACTTTTCTTGTTACAACCACTTTAGCCTTTCATTAAAGAGTTATAACCAACTAGGGGATTCTTGAGCATTTTTTGGGGCTTCTAACTTCACAAGGCCATAAATCCTCAATAGTGAGGAATCACGTGGCGTACCACCTATCACTAGAAACAAAATTATGAAGAATACACATCTATGATTTTGTTACCTACATTTTCACTCTCCTTCATGTCTTTATTCTTCACACAACTTGGCGTCTCATGACCACACCTCTAGAGCTTCATGTAGACTTCATCAAATGCACCCATCACATCAGCTAACATCAACCACTCTTATTGAAATCAATGACAACTAACTCACCATCAATCGTGACCACAACTCTTCGGTATCTCGAACGCTCTAGGGTTGACATCAATGACAACCAGCTTTAAAACATGACGCATGTGGAGTGAATTTAATTTAAGGCATTAACATGTGAGATTTCAATCAACTGATGTAATACACCGTAACTTTAACCGTGAACTATAAGTGGAATCCATGTGTCTTCACCTGATTAATTCATATAGTACATAATCCTTTAATTTATATGCATGTTTAGTCGTGAAAGGAATTTGAACTGTTAGATTAAACTCTTGCATAACCGTTAGATTTTCGAATGCACAAGTATTCGTTAACTGGTGGTTATGTTCAAGCCTGAATTTAATTAGGGCCATCAACCTTAAAAGTGTTAGAACCATTAGATCTTTTCGGGTATCAACTATGTGATTAAATCATGGGTAACTTCACTTCTAAAAACAATTAAGAGTCGTTGATCACGTTAATTTTGGATCGTTAGATATGTCGGGTATGAAAGGTTTGATTAACATGATTGCAACTTTGTATATGAGAGGTAATCCTACTCATTTATTTCACACTTTAAATGATAGCTAGATATGAGTTCGATCAACTTAGAAGATTATAATATTTAGTGTTTTTTTTAATAAAACTATTTTATAATTGAATAGAACGAGTTAATAAAATGAATTGAGCTAGGTAATAACTAGAGAAAATATTTTCTTTCTTTTGTAAAGGAATTAATGATAAAATTTAGTTACAACATATTGTATGGAGTGGGGTTTAAATTCATGAGTGACATGCATAGTAATGTGAGGCTATGTAATATATTCATCCACATGAGTTCCTTTGTATAACGTAGTGCTTATGCAATCAATTTACCTTTCCTCAACATTGTGTCTTTCCAAATCTCTATTTAACTTTTTCTTTATTTATTCAACCCTTTTTGTCTTTTGAATTTCATCTAGTCCTTTTTTATATATGCATTCTTTGCATAGTACTTGGGGTGATGGCATCATAACAAGGGGGAATTGCTCATGCTTTTCTTTCTTCTTTTTTTCTTAGTTTTTTTTTTCTTTCTTTCATTTAATATTTTATTTTCATTTTGATTTTAGCACTTTTCTCTTTTCCTTTTTTTTCATATGTATATAACTGCATCAACCTTGAGAATTCAATTTCCTTCTTCTCTTAGGATTATGAAGCATGAACCTGCCTATGTGACATGTCACCACCAACTCAAAAGAGGGAACAATGGAGATAGGGAAATATGGATAATTTTATGTATGGATTAGGATATGGACACACTATGGATTAGGATATGGACACACTACCCCTATCAAATTGCCCTAGTATTAAAACTCTAAACAAGAATGAAAACACTTATTGAGGAGGGGATGATAACCACCAAGGTGAAACAAGGGAAAATGGACAAATTTAGAGCATCGTGATCCATTATATAACTCAATTGCTTGATCACTAATTTCATGACAAGCACATAAAGCATTAACACTCAATATGTAGTATTGGAACAAGTTACCTACTATGGGTCAAGCACCATAGTCATCAAGTAAGAGTGAGCTAAGAAATATGTGGGAAGCATCATCGATCATATTTCTATGGAGAACCGTGGATGTCATTTGTGGATATGATATCTTTAATGTGGATCATACAATAAAATATCTTCTCTAGTTACCCCTAGATGTAATGGGGTAACAAGGCATATTGTATACTTTTTGTAGATTGAGGAGGTGTTTCCAAATGCATTTTCTAGACCTTATATCAACCCTCTTCATAATTGGATTGACATGTCAAGTGTTTGGTTTTGCTACTATCTCATAGATTTTTGTATGGGATACGATGCATATGATTTAATCACATATTGTAGCCATCACATCATATATTTTATATCTCGTGCTCACTTGGTGATGAACATCTCCTTATTGTGTTATATGACCAAGAATAAACGAAATTGCAGTGGCCTTAATGAGATGAGCATGTGGCTTCACTAGTTGTATCATGTCACTTTTAAATGGAACAAATACGTTGAGGTACATTTTCATAAATGTTTTGATTTGGTCTTGCATCTTCCTGACCTATATAAACCTTTTGAAATAAAAATGATTACACCTAGGATTTTCATTTTCACATGCTAAGTAGAGTAGGTTAGGAATGAATAAGCTCATTTGAGTAGTAGCATAGGTTGTGTTCTTCCTTTCTTTTCTTTATTTTGGCATTTTACTTCATTTTGGTTGTTAACTTTCATGCATGTATTTTCATGTCTTAGATCAAGTTTAGAATAATATTGATTTCATGCATCCTTAATTGCTTTGAATAAATGGATTTTGTTTCTAATTCATTTTGTGGTGGAACAAGGTGATCATATTTCCATGTTTCTTTTGTTACTTATGACCATCATTCGATTTTAAGGGTGTATTCAGAGTGTAGGCATGATTGAGATTCTCAAGTTCTCATGTACTCTTATCCATAGAGAACATGTCCCTATGTTGGAGCCAAATTTTACCCCTCATATTGTATGAAATATAACCATGTAATTATCATCTCATGATATAGATTTTTGCATGACAACCACCCTCTTAGTGGTATGATGTTCCAATTGGCATATGATTGTGGGCACTTCAGATTGATTTTCCAAATATTATTTGTTAGATATGTTTCTTCATGATTATATTCCTTGCATAATGGGCATTCCTTTGATGATTTCATGATGATGATAGCATGGTCAATTGGTTTGGTATAGTGATGATGATGTTTTACTCATGATTCTCTATTGATTATTATGATTATGAGGCTTGATGTATTGTACATCGTCTTATCTTTATTTACTTGATCATGTACAATGATAGTGTTTCATGTACTTGTCATGACCATGGTGAACACTGGTTAAGTCCAATAACAAATCACAATTCTCAAAATTGTTATTATTTTCCTTGTTTCATTATGGTGGATCAAAGTCATACTTTAGATAAGTGTTGTCACTCTTGGGTTGAGTTGTACTACTAGAGGCCTAGGAAGGTGTATTGTCTCCATATCCCAAATCATATGGAACATTTTTAATCTTCCCCATTATTTCAAGTATATATTATATTCTCCTACTCATGGCTGGTTTGCCATATGCCATAGAAAGGTTTAGGCTTCATAGTCCCAGGGAAAAATACTCAGATTAAGAGCTATAAGCTCGAGGCTGATGCATCCAAAAATGTACAAATATAAATAAAAAAGCTCGATCCATGCCACCATGATATGACGCCAATTCCCCAAGTACCATTATTAACAATTCATATCTAAAGAAAAGGGACTAATCCAAATAAATAAAGAAAAAGACAAGGAAAGGGGTAGAAAGAAAGCGTGTCAATGAGTGGCATCTCATTGCTGAAAATGATCCTGTATATATTTAACAAAACTTATGTTTCTATGAAATTAAAATCATGAATTTACCTACCTTTTCCATATCATCCATCATAACACATACCCTTAATAGAGCGTCCTAGGGACTACTTCTTTCCTTAGGAGTTGTCACATGTAATAGAGGTTATTGTTGTCCTCACCATGGTTAAACTTAGAAAATGGTATAATTCAACGAGTCATTGTGAAGTTAGAATATGATACTTTATTGTTTCTCCACCTAATGGCACTTTCATTTTGACATTACTCCTCATTCATGTTTCATTGGGATTTGTGTACTTGCCTCAATATATATGTACCTACATTGCGACCTATGTACCTACATCAATATCTGTGACTATATTGGCCATTTTGTACACTACCTAGAGCATTGTGATCTACCTAGGGAACTATGATACTTGCATTGGGAATTGTGAAAGGACCATGCACCCTCTTTGTATGTCACATGTGTCATATCATCACTCATTTTGAGGGGTCGACTTCCCCTCTTGGACCATTTGACCAATGTTGTTGCATTTTAGGATGAAACATGCCTACTTTGCACTCATTTGGAATATTTTGAGGAGGATGTTGGATGATTTAGAGGAGTGACCCACCTTGAGAGACCTTATTCTCACATGTGTGAGGAATTTGAGTATTTCTTAGAGAATTTGAGGGGATGACCCTCTTATGTTTGTTGGATAAAAACATCAAAGGGTCTCATGGAACATTTTGAGTACATATTGTATTATTTTGATAACATAAACCTTCATAGAGGAGGGATTATATTGTATTTTGACCATGTATATCACACTTTTGAGGGGGATGTCCACTTGATATTGTTGCACATATTTTGAGGGAATCCTAGCTTTAAGAGAAGTCATATTTTGACAAAGTTCCTATAGTTCCATAGAATTAATGCCATTAGATGTAGAATAGATATGGGATTTCGATAATGTGGTCATAACGAAAAATTCAGGTAAACATTGACACAATTATGGTTCTTTTAAAATCTACCACATGAATATTAGCACCACATTTTTTACCACTCATTTAAGGATGCCCCACTCTCTTGATGAATAGTTCATGCTTGGGACACATTTCTATGAGGGATTTAACTTTGTATAGGCATCCATCCTCATATATTGTACATGTGGCATTTTCCACCATATTTTGTTGTTGTTGACTAGATCCTCCTTTGTTTATTAGAGGATATTACTTTATTTAGCATATGTATAGGTGTTTGTTAAGATATAATTATAGTCTATTGTAGATGTCATTGATATCTTCTCTTATAGACAATACCCTCCACCTCATTTGTAAATCATTTGGAAGTTATTGGAATAAATTTATTTTTCACTTGTCTCGTGTATAAGATTTTGCAGTGATAGATGATTAAACTTTCATGAAGTGTCGAAAATGATTCTTGGGGAAGACTAGTTAAGGTTTTATTACAGGTTTGGAAGTCTTATAAAAATCTACTTGACCTCCATAGAGGAATGGCATCACTATGTTGGAGAGGTAAGTTTTACCTTTTGTTTATTCTCTTGAATTTTGTGAGTCCTTTCCCTATTATTCCTTATGAACAAAAGCAACATTCAATCCCTTATCAAGTTAAATCACTCTCTAGTAGTTTTGGAGGTGGTGTGCCCCTCCTTTTCATTTACTTGTAGTAATTCCTTAGCTAGATAAAGGGTTTGTAGGATATTGTTTTGATAGCCCTAATTCCCCTTTAGATCCTTATAACAATTTATCCCTCAAGATGTGTTTTGACACCATTTCCCAAAACAAATCAAGGCACTAGTCTTCTTCCCTTCTCAACCCAAAAAATCCAAAAATTGTCTCTTTTTACCTTTATTTTTGTTTATCTTGCAATATGGAATTTACTACAGAAATTTACAATAAAAACATTATTGCATTTGAAAAATAAAAACCTCAAAAATCACATATTAATACTATCTCTTATTCCCTCAAGAAAATCGCTAAAAACTACCTCCAAAACCCTAGCATGTCTTGCTTGTATGGGCCCTTATTCTGTGCTTTGCCCCAATATATTAATAGGGAATTAATTTATCTTTTATATCTGATTTGTTTCATAGAATAAAATAATTGAATATATATTTGAAAAATCGCCCCAATTCTTTAGCTTAAACCCTAGATCTTTTTCCTTGTTTGGTCTCTTTTTGTTGGTAGTTGGAAATATTAATTTCATGTTTTAGATATGATTTTGGTATCTAATAAAATCACACAGAGACATTTTGGATTGGAATTATGAGTTATATACCTAAAGAACCTAGACATCTTTCTATTTCTTAAACTAGTTTGGCATTGTTTTGTTTCTTTTGAGAGAACATTGTTGAGGATCGGTTATAACTTTGGAATTTGCTGAAGTTATAATATCATTTACACATATTGAGATTTGAAATACAAGACTCTAGGGATTAAATCCCTAGATGTATTATGTGATTATGCCCTAGTTTCATTATTTCTTCATATTTTGTTCAGGGTTTTTATAAGTTAATTTGAAATTTGAAATGTGTCTTAGAACCAACATCTTAAAATCAAATCTTACATTAAATTTCATGTTCATTTGGTAAATATACTTGTTCTTTGTAAAAATCCTAAATTAATTTGATATATCTAGCCTTGTTTGTCACTTGTGTTACTTTTGATAAGTAGGTTGTTCATGCATCTCTTTTAAATTAATTTCTATGCTTATTATCTTTACGAAAAAATCACAATTGATCTTTATTCTTTTATAAGCAAGTGTATTTCAAGTTTCATAGCATAATATCGAATCTACTTGCTTTTATTTATCATTGTGTTGCATTAGTTAGTCTTCAAAGCTAATTTGAAATTTGATTTAAGTGGATTAATCAAATACATTAATCATGATCACTAAATCAAAGAATAATAACACTAAGCTCTCTTTTTCTCCCACTATACATTATAACACATTGATCTTAGCTGATCTTAGGGAAGCCCCCCCTGACTAGGACCATGTCCAGTCTAATGTAAGAAATGTAAATCCATTGAGCTGACATTGGTGGATTACCTAGAGTTTCCCTTAAGGTCTCACCTTGTGATTAGGACTTTGACACCCAACAAGGGAGGTAATAGGCATTATGTTCTAAATGGGTACTATACAGCCTTCTTCTTCCTATGTTCTATTAAAATGGATTATTCCTTTTCTTTTCTCAGTTATAGAATACTTAATCATTGCAGTAGAAATGAAACAGATTATTTTCCTTGCAACTCACTTTTTTAACATATATATTGATAGCCATATAAGGTTAGGGTTAGGTTTTTTACATTCCTAAACCCCCAAATACGGTTAGGGTTTTGAACCCTCTAGAATATTCTTTAAATACCACATGTGACTATCTCCACATGTGTTAGTAATAAAAATTGATGTGGAATCCACTTGGTACTATGGTGGCCAAAGCATAGATCAAATTATAGAAGGTCTACCTTCCTTATATGAAATTTGGTTGAGGTGCTCTTTGGAAGAATGGAAATATATCAGTAAGTAGAAATTTTT
>ML850117.1:7276-30214 GCA_009831015.1 Picea engelmannii
TATCACACTTTGAATGTAACAATATATCACAATTGACATTTCGACTGAAAAACCAAGTTCTCCCATGAGATGTCAAGTCCATACCACCTTTATGACAACATGCACTACACCACATAATACACACAATATTATGTTTATGTGTTCGAAAGTGAAACCACCTTTTGTTTTTTAAAAGACTAGACTAAGGGTTAAGAACCAAGACAAAACACATAGCAAAATGTAGCCTTCCTATTGTCACCATCTCCAACCCAATTCGAGTCAGTGTAGCTGACCCACTAGTTTACTTTATGACTGCAATACTTTATACCAAGATAGTAAGTTCCCTTGATATAATGAACAATTCACTATATGGTTTTAGGGTGACTTTCTTGTGGATCCTACATAAATCGAGAAACCACACTAATAGTAAAAGGAAATATCTAGTTGATTGTGAGTTAAATAGATAAGGATACCAACAAGTTGTGAATAAAGTGTAGCATTGAATTTCAAAGAATCACACTTCTTGGTTAGCTTCACTCCTAACTTATAAGGTGTATCACATGGTTTATAATATTCCTTTCTAACTTTTGTAAAATGTTCACACATATTTAGATTGAGAAATAAAGATATCGTCATCCATCTATAAAACTTGGATGCCCAAAAAGAAATATAATAGACCAAGGACAATCATCTAAAATGTATCAATTAATTGTTTATTCAAACCCAAAATCAAATCAACATTGCTTCCAATAATGACCAAGTCATCCACATATAATTCAACAATTAATGTCTCACCATTAACATGTAATACATAGACACTGTGATTTGATTCACAAAGTTTAAAACTTAGATTGAGGAAAAAAATATCAATCTTCTCATACCATGCCCTTGGGGCATGTTTCAAACCACATAAGGATTTCTTTAGTCGCCACACAAGACTATCATCCTTTTCAAATATGGGCGGTTGCTCCATATAAATTTATTTAGTGAGATCACCGTGTAGAAAATAAATTTTGGAATCCATCTAATGTGCCTCCCATACAAAATGAGTAGCAAGTGAAAGAATTAGTCGAATAGAGTTCATCTTTGCAATAGAAGCAAAGGTTTTAATGTAGTCGATGCCATCTTATTGAGAAAAAACTTTTTCTGCCAAACAATCCGTATGTCTTTCAATGGTGACTTCAAATGTGAATTTGGTCTTGTAGACCCATCAAAACTTCATCACGTTCTTTCCTTGTGGTCGAGGAACTAAACCCCATGTGTTATTCAATCAAGGAATGATACTCATCAACCATATCATTCTCCCATTTAGGTCAACCATGTGCATCTATATATGTATTCAGATCACATGCCTCTAGCACATTTGCTAGTAGATAAACACTACCAAACTATTTATAACTTATAGTCTCTTGAGTCATTGATGTCTCCCACATCAACTCTAGTAGAGTAAATTGTCTTGGTCACCCATCTAAGATGGAAATCCACCTTTGTTTGAGGAGTTCATGTACCAAGGTTACTATTACTAGACTGAACAAGGGTACCAAAACTTGTGGTTGACTCTGTTGTGGAAGGTCTATTGTAAGTTAGTTTAAGTAAAGACGTCGATTGTCTAGTTGGTGATCCTATGAAGTAGCTAGTCAATCCAAAATTATGAAGAATTTACAAAGGATCACTACTCAAAAAACCATAAGAGGAATTCAATAGAGTGACACCTAAAGTATTCTCATCAAATACAACATCTCTTATGTAGATAACCTCTTATTTGATTGGATCAAATAACTTGTAGGCCTTCGGCTCTTTAGAGTAGCCCTGATGATATAAGCATGACTCTTTGTATCTAGTTTCTTCCCTCTATCATCCAGGTATCCCACGCTATGCACACAAAGGTTTTAATATGTCCAACTAAGTGTTTCCTCCCACTCCATTTCTTGACTAAAGTCACATCCCGTATAGCTTTAGTCAGAATCATATTTTACAAATAGTTTGAGTAGAAGATAGTTCCTACCCAAAAATTAGTCCATAGACCTTTGGCTTGAAGTAAACAATGTTTGATTTCTACCAAAGTCTGAATTTCCATTTCTCCAATACCATTTTGATAAGGTGTGTAAGGTACATATCTCTACCAAGAGATACCATTCCACGACAACTAGCTTTCAAAATCCTTACCTACACATTTCCCTCTATTATCTAATCTTAAATATTTCATAGTTTGACCACATTGCTTTTTATCTAATGCCCTAAATTCCTTGAACTTTTCAAAGACATTTCTCTTATTCTTGAAGAAATATACCAAAGTATACCGAGAAAAGGCATCAATAAATTTCAAAATGTACTTGGCACTAGATAGTGATGGTTTGTTTAGGGAACATAGGTCACTATGGACAAGTTCTAGTTGAATCTTTTCTCTCCAAGTCTCCCTTATTTCAAAAGAAGCCTAGTGATATTTTCCAAGCATACACCTTTCACATACTCCATTAGGATGAAAAACCTTAGGTAGTCTTAGAACCATGTTATGTTTCACCATCACTTTCAAGCTCTAGAAATTCAAATGCTAGAGTCATTCTTGCCAAATTATACTATGGTCATCAATTTTAGCGATGAGTGTAGTTGATCTTGGATCTTTCTTGGGAAAGTAATAGAACTTATATAGTATATCCTTAGGGTTAAGAAAACTCTTGATGACAACAAAAACGTTTTTGTACATATCCTTCACAACAAACAAATCTATCCAAAATTCTACCTTCTTGCTAGGTCAAGTTAGTTGGGGTACAAACAACAAATTGACACTCAAACTAGGTACATGATATACATCAATGATCATACCATTCTAACATTCAATTTTGCCACAACCAAAAATAGTAAGTGCATAATCATATGCTACAATTACTTATTTTTCTATAGCTTCAATGAAGAAAAGAGAGAAGCATCTTTAGCCATATGATGGGTGCAACAAAAGTCAACTATCCATTCACTCTAAGAAGTGTGAGCATGCAAGGCCTAAGAAGAACTAACATAAAACATGTAGTTATATGTCGTGCCTTTTGAAGTCTAGTGTTGCAGGTTAATCAATCTTCCAATTGACACATATCCTTCAAGTTTCTTCACTTTTGCCTCTAGGTCCTTGGTTTTTTGCCAACAATGCTTCTCCATATGTCCCAATTTCCCACAATAATGACATATCTCCTTCTTTCTACATTTCTTATTCAAAGTCTAATCGCCATGCTTCTTCTTAATAGTCTAGTTAATGTAAACACATTCTTTCTTTCTCTATATTTATGTTTACCTTTTCCCTTGAAAAAATGGGTTTGTTGCTTGACCTCAAGTTTCCATTCATCAAGAAATTTTTCCTATGCCCTAATCGTCAAACCATACAAAGAATAAAAGGAATAATCCTTACCATCATATTTTTTGGACGTACAATTGAGCTGACCATATTTATTTGGAAAATAATTTCCGTATTTACCTAATTTCAACTGAAGTTCCTTAACACAAGCCAAGTAATATTTAATTCTTACAGAGGAGAGAGGATCCAAAGAGATCAACTCTTTATCAATCTACATAACCTATCTTTCATCGGTCTTATCAAATAAAGTCTTCACCTTCTTCCATATAACATTCAGATAGTTGATCCCACTTGTATGAAAGAAAATCTCCAAAGAGATGTAAGTCATTATGTATCCTACAACCTCATCCTTCTTCTTGGTGTTGACAAATTACTATTGGTCATCCTTTGGATTTGGAACCATAGCTTTTGTAAACTACCAAAGCTCTTTACTTTTCAAGATTTTTTTCATATCTTGTGTCCATATTCCATAATTATGGCCATTCATAACCACAAGCTCTTGCTTGGAACACATGATGTTGAACAACATATCCAATCCTGAAGTTAATCTACAAGTTCAAATCCGGAGTCAATCAACCAAATAGATTCATCTCATTAGGAGCACATAGAATTGATAGCCTCCAAAGGTCTCATAGACAACAACTAGATATCAAACCACTAGCTCTAATACCATGTTGGACAACTAGGGGATTACATAGATTAGAGAGCTAGTTATTCCAAGAAAGAGGTGGTGTCTCAAGACATCATTACAACACTTAAGCATAGGTGAGCATAGATCAATATACATAGAAGTGTAAGAAACCAAAATATTTCCATACATAACACATATCATACTCATTATTTTAGGTCGACCCATAAGGCCATGTTATACGGAATCAAGATGTAACAAACTCCCTTGAAGTAAGGAAGATGAGGTCCACTTAGATTGGAGAGAGAACATAACAAATTCCTTGTTTTTTGCCTTGTTTTGTGCACCAATAAAATACTTTTCTCTAACTGCTTTACCAACCAAACACCTAGTTGATCACTCAATCAATCACTTAGTCAACTATCCTAGTCAATTTCCTAATCAACTCCCCTAGTCGATAGTTAATTGTCGATTTCTTGTCTCTAGAAGATCTAGAGGTGTAATGAACGTGTGTAGTCTACTATTTCAACAAATTCATGATTCATTGGATTTAACTCATGGTATCAAATCAAAAGCCTCAGTGAGTAAGAATACTCTACCAAAGCAAGGAGATGAGCCTTCAAATCAGTCATATCTAGTTGGTTTGCAATGATGGGATCATTTTACCATCATACAGTCAAGTGACCACCCTTAGCCCTCATTGTTGAGGGATCTAACTCGGTTGGTAGCTATGATATACTTGATCCCTAAGAAGCTAGAAGGATCTGAGGAGGATAATGATAACATCTTAAGTTTTTTGGATCTTTTAAGGCCCAACCAATGCCTCCAAAGGACAAGTCCTCTCCTCCTAAGCAAATCGAAGAGGTGCTTTATCAGTAATATTCAGATGTGAGATCTCTCAATCTCTCACCATTAAATAGTGTCACCAAGTCCAAAAGAGTATAATAGGTATTTTGGGGATTGTAGGAATTTTGGGGATTAAGTGATTTACACATACAATTTAATGTATCAAGTAAGTCTATCTTGTTATTGGGTTATGCTCCAAGTGCTTAATATAGAGCATTGAAAAAACAATGACCCAAATTCAAAAGCTCTGATGTTATTTTCATTTTCTTCGCCATAAGTGCTTAATCTTAGTAACATGGGTCTACTCGAAAGCTAATCATTTAATCCATGAATGTAGTTTTAAATATCTTTTCAAGCCAACCAATTCAACGAGTCGATATAAATATTTTGTCATGATGTCAAATGTGCATTCATGAATTAGAAAAGGGATGTGTCAAAAAAAACCGGGGATGCATGTGATACAATACTTATTTGACTACATCATCAATGTATCAATCAGGGATTCAAAGTGTTGAAGGGGTGTGCTCTTCATATGCCCATCTTGTTGAATCAATGTTAATTTTTGTGAACGTGGTATTAATATTTTTAACTTTTGTGATATGAATAATATACAAGTTCGGGTTTTTATGAAATTATTTAGTTATCAATAATGTTAATCCGTTTTATTCTTTGATTTTCCATCTTCTTTTTACATTTTTTTTTCGTCAGGCATTTTGACATGTGAAATGAATAATAAAACCATCATTCAAGTTTTTTTAATGTACATTTAAAAAATAATAATAAACTTATGATGATGTTAATGGTGTCACAATTGTATCACCAATAACGTTATCTAAAATGTCTTGAATAACCTCTTCTCTAACAACATCCATAAGGTTCAAAATGTTAACTAAATTATAATCCTTAATTACTTAGTATGATTATATCTTCTATAATTAAAAAAAATCCCCTTTATAATCCCTCCTTGTAACATTCCCAGCCACCCAGGTTGGACCATGCTACTCCATAAAATACTCTGACAAAGCTTTGAAACCAATCTGTAACATCCCCAACCACCCAATTTGGGCCATGTTACACTAAAATTTCACTACGTTGTTTCTACTTTAAGCACAATCTGCACGATTTCACTTGAAGTAATGCGTTCAACCCAAACTGGAGTCACGCTACACAACTTGTAACATCGGAAGCAACAATTTCTTTTAGTATAAGCTTAAGCAACATAATTTAAATCAAACAACTACGCGCACCAGCATATTGACCACACAGTACGATTGTGTGCACAAATACCTAGGTGTCATGTGCCACTTCTGATATTATTGTGCGCAGAGTCTAATCCATTAACCACACAAACATGAGTTCCATCCTTTTGAAGCACACATGCTACAATCCTGTGCACCCACCACTCAATCCTCTTTTTGATGACTCATAACCAAATCACAAGGTTAAACTTAACAGGGAAAGTTATCATCAACTGACATACTCATGAATAACTACCATTAAAGGATAAAAACACCATACTTATATGCACAAGTAACATTAAACCCAATAACAACAAATACTTATATGCAACACATACAAGAATTTAACCCATGTCAAACATATACAAAAATGCAAACAGTAACCAAGACAAGTACATAAGGAACACTTATCTTAAAGGAAAGTCACCAACTGTGGCCTTGACTCATAAATTTCTCCCAGCCATAGACATTGTTGGTCATAAGCTTTCAGCAATAGGTCACCCTCGAGCTGGGGCTCAACTCCACCAGGGAAAAAAGGGTCCTAACAACAAGCTATGGTATGAAACTCAACAGAATTGTTCAATCCTAAGTGCCCGCTGGTGCAACTATCCCACAGTCCCTCATTCCCCACGCATCTATCACACCCAATGAAGTGTGCCCCTTCTCTGCTCAACAACCCTTCAACTTCCCCACTTCCCTTCCTAGGGTTACAAGCAACATGTCAGACAGTAAGTCTTCGAACCTTGCGACTACTGCTCAATGCACTAGGGAACAACTCTCAGCAAAAACTCTCACCTAGAGAGTATGTCCATGGGTCTAACAACCACTCCACAACAACCAGTCTCTCGCCTAGAGAGACTGCTCACTGTTTGTCAACCCAACTCTTCGACAGTGAAACTTTTGATATAACCCCACAAATCCTTACAAGATTATTGTTGCAAATAAGGTAATAATTGGATTTTCCATACAGTCTGACCCCTCTCTACTCACGAGAGCCTACAACATGAATCCCTTCTTTGAATCCTGGATCATCTCCCATGCCATAATTCCATTTTTTTTTCCAAAATACACTAAGGCCAACAATATATATTGTATGTCTTACACTTGACACTTGTCACCTTAAAAAGTAGATTTAATCCACTTGGTGACTCGTTCCCTATCCTCGGGAACTTAGGATAAAATAATATATTTGACATTACACTTTTCAGAATATTAATAAAATATTCCCTAAGACTTACAACTCACCCCTCTTTTTCCCTTTTTTGGTGGAGTAGGCCCCCCATATCTTTCATTCAAGTCAGTCAGCACACAATGATGCAATATTATATTAATAAACATGATTAAATTTACATGGATAGGTGCATTGGCCTATCTGTGTCTAGGCTCACCAGCCTCATAATCACACAGGATCTCCAGCCTCAAAACATAAACAATCATATATACATCTATATATAACTCAGTATCGTGTACTTCCATTTCATTACTGCGTACTTACCCAAGTGCACACAACATAGTGCAATGTGTGCACTTGCCCAAGTGCACGCAACACATAGACTATGTGCACCTTGTCTCTGTAACAATTTTCCACACACTTACTCTGATATGTGCCACACCAAAACTAGGTGTCCTTGGTTCACTAGCTTAAATGTACATTACATTTTCACTTTGTACCAATCGACTCACCAACCTATATGTACAATTACAAAGGGTTCCAGATCAAGGACATTACAATCCCCTCCCCCTTATTTATGCACCGTCCTCAATGCATCATATACACATATACATACAAAATTTCAAACATCATAAAAAAATATGAGGATACTTTGCTAGCATAACATCCTCATGCTCCCAAGTTGCATCCTCATGACCATACTAGGTCCATTGGACCTTTACCAACTCCATGACTTGATTCTGGAGCTGCTTGATTTTCCGATCCAATATGCAAACCAGTCACACTTGAAATTTTCCTTATGGATCCACCTGAATCACATTCCAATCAATGACATGATTAGCATCAGGTACATACTTCTTAATCAATGACACATGGAAAACATGATGAATTAAGGATGCAGGAAATGCAAGCATATAAACAACAGGACCAATCCTTTTGAGGATTTCAAATGGCCCATAATAGCGCATTTCTAACTTAGAACACTTTCCCAAATTTAGGGAACTGTACCTGGCCTTCACTTTCAGAAACATGTGATCACCCACTCCAAATTCTCCATGGGTTCTGCCTTTATCTGCACATATTTTCTTCCTATCTTGGGCAACCTTTAGATTCTACCTTATCTTTACCATTTGCTCCTCCATTTCTCGAAGAAAATCTAGCCCAACTACTACGCGGTCTGCTAGGTTGTCCAAACTCACTGGCGTGTTGCACTTTCTACCATAAAGTGCTTCAAATGGGCTCATCTTTAAAGATGCCTAATACCCATTGTTGTAAGAAAAATCTACCAAATGCAAGTAGTCTTCCCACTTCAATGGCTTTTCCATCACATACATCCTCAGCATGTCTTCAATCACCCAGTTTACCCTCTCAGTCTGACCATCTGTCTCAGGGTGATATGTTGTGTTGAAATTCAAACTTGTTATGAATCCTTTAAATAACCCTTTCCAAAAGTTCGAGGTGAACTTAGAATATTTGTCAGACACAATTGTCTTAGGTACACCATGTAACTTAGCAACTTTGCGCATGTAAATCTCAGCAATGTCTGATTCTTTGTGTGCTGACTTCATTTAAATAAAATGGGCAGCTTTGGTAAACTTGTCCACCACCACCATATTAGAATCATGGTGCTTAGCAGTCCTAGGAAACTTAGTTATTAATTCCATGGTCACCACTCCCACTTCCACTCAGGAATGGGCAAGGGATGCAACAAACCAATTGGATGTCTATGCTCAGCCTTGACCTTCTGACATTTGAGACATCTCGCAATAAAATCTCCGACTTCCTTTTCCATACCTGGCCAAAATTATTGCTTATTGACCGCGACAATCATCTTCTAGTAACCTGGATGTCCAACATAAGGAACCTTATGCATCTCTGAAAAAATCGGGCTTTTCAACTCTTGATCATTTGGCACATAGACTCTGCGTCTAAACAGGAGGATTCCATCCTCTCTTAGCTCATAGCCTTCCAACTTTTGCTGCGAAATACCTTGTTGTAAAGTCACACTTATATCCATATAACACATATATGATTTGGAAAATTCCAAAATTCATCACGCAAATCTATCAGATACATGCTAATGGTTGTAGCATGCATTTCGTGCATCTTCCTGTTGAGTGCGTCATCCACCTTGTTCTATTTTCCTCTGATATGATTTATGTCAAAGTCATACTCACTGAGGAACTCTAACCACCTACTTTGTCTAGCATTTAAAATTGGTTGTCCAAACAAATATTTCAGACCACAATGGTCTATTCTCACCTCAAATATTTTACCCATGAGATAATGTCGCCACATCTTCAAAGCATGCACTATGGCTGCTAATTCCAGGTCATGCGTGGCATAGAGTTTTTCATGCTCCTTAAAACTCCTTGATTCATAGAACACCACATTTCCATTCTAACTCAGGACTCCATCGATTTCTTCCTTGCATGCATGTCTGCACACAACAAATTCTACATCTGGATCAATAATCCTCAAAATCGACGCACTTGTCAACAAAATCTTCAAGTGTTGAAAAATCCTTGTGCAATTTGGAGTCCACTAAAATCACACATTTTTCTTCTGCATGGATGTAATTGGATGCACAATCTATGAGAATCATTCAATAAACATTCTATAGTACCCTTCTAGCCCCATAAAGGATCTCCCTTCTACAACATTTCTTGATGTTGGTCATTCCTCACTGGATTTTATCTTTGGTGGGTCCACAACTATTCCTTCTTCTAAAATAATATGACCCAAATAGTGAATATGTCATTGATAAAATGAACACTTGCTCAGCTTCGCATAAAGTTGATGCTCCCTCAACACCTGCAACACCATCCTCAAGTGTTGTTTGTGCATAAGTAACTTATGAAAACTCCAATCATTAAACACATGAAGACAGATGGTGCATTTGACAACCCAAATGGCACCGTTGTAAAATCATAATGCCCATACCTTATTATGTAGGAAATCTTAATTATGTGTTCCTCTTCTATTCTTACTTGGTGATATCCAGATCTGAGATCTATCTTGGAAAATATCTGCGTGCCTCTCAGTTGATCAAACAAGTCATCTATCCTTGGAAAAGGATACTTGTTCTTCATTGTTACCTTGTTCAACTGCCTGAAGTTGATACAAAGTCTTAGGGTACCATCCTTCTTCTTCACAAATAAAATTGGTGCACCCCAAGGTGGCACACTTGGGCGTATATACCCCTTCTTCAAAAGCTCTTCAATTTTCATCTGCAACTCCTTCAACTTCAGTGTACTCATCCTGTAAGGAGTCTTGGATACAAGTGTTTCTCCCGACATCAAGTTAATAGAGAAGTCAATATCTATTTTCAGAGGAAATCCTAGTATCTATTTAAAGACATCCTCATATTCTTTCAACACTGTGCAATATTCCACACTTGGAACTTTATCCTTAGGTGCCTCTTCCATGTGCGCTGTAAATACTTGACATCCCTTCTGGTAACTTTTCTTCAACAGCAACATTGAAACTTCCCTGATAGTCAAATCTCTTGGAATTCCTTGAACTGACCTCAAATTTCCTTGCTCGTCCAGGCAAGTAAATTCCTTATTATAACAATCCAGGACAACATGATGCTCATCCAACCAATCCATACCAATGAGGCAATCATACGAGCCCAAAGGTATAATATTCAAATCAGCCTTTGTGCGCAGTCCATTCATCTCTATTGGACATGCCTTAACCATCTCACTAATTTTTCTTTTTGCTCCAGTAGTTAGTTGCACCAACTAAGATTTTCCAAGCTTGCTTCTCGGCAAATGGAATATTTCCACCATATTCGGATCTAGATAACTATGAATAGCTCCTAAGTCTATTAAAATAGCAATGGGTTGATCATTAATCTTACCTTCCACCTGGAAGTACTTACTCATACCCAACGACCAGGTCTTCACATATTCATCCTTCTTATGCTCACCATCAAAGGTAGGAGGCTTTCAATCTTGTTCATTTATCCCTATAGCTCGTCCACCCCAGTCCTTCTCTTATCCTTTTTGACAGGAAGTGGACTTGAACTACTGCGCTTTTTCCTAAAAGAATGCTTACCAACACTTTTTTCTTCTCTTCTTTTCTCATCATCAGACCTGTGACTTCTTGATCTACTCGACTCTATCTCCTTATACATATTATTTTCTATTTTGTCCAAACTTTGCATCAATTTGACATTGAAGTCATCTTGTTGTGCCTTGGCTCTCATAAGCCTTTCATTATCATCCTTATAACTTTGGACATATTTTTGCAATACTTTTACAGTTTCTACCAAGTTCATGCACTTCCCCTTGGATTATGTACCATTGTAATGCAAACCGACATACAAATCCCCAAATTCATCATCGTTACTATAAGTCCTTTGCACATCTTCCATGCTTTCAACCTTCTGCACTATCTTTGTCCTTCTCTACTCATTGATATTTCCACAAAATGTGTAGACAACAAGATTTCTTAGGTGATTTCATGCAACAACTACATGAAAACTTTGCACCATTTTTTCATAATCCTTCCCTTGGATTTCTTGGATGATTTTAAGATTCCAACTCTAGTGCGCACACGCGTGCATCACTTTTCTTGCGCATATCAAAACTCTATACCACACACCAAGGGTTTTCTGCACAAACTAAACTCTGCACTATGCGACACCAATTCTTAGTGCACCCATATATTCATGCTAGTCTCTAGCCCATACAAGTCCATTGTTGAACCAATTTATCTAATACCAATCTTTAACATCCCCAACCACCCAGGCTGGGCCATGCTACTCCATAAAACACTCTAACAAAGCTCTAATACCAATCTATAGCATCCCCATCCACCCAGGCTGGGCCATGTTACACTAAAATTTCACTGTGCAGTTTCTACTTTAAGCACAATCCACACAGTTTCACTTTAAGTAACGCACTTAGCCCAAACTGGACTCGCGCTACACAACTTGTAACAGTGGAAGCAACAATTTCTTTTAATACAACCTTAAGCAGCGAAATTTAAACCAAACAACTGCGCACATCAACATACTGACCACAAAATACGACTATGCACACAACCATCTAGGAATCATGCACCACTTCTAATATTATTGTGCACGGGGTCTAATCCCTTAACCACACACACATGAGTTCCAACCTTTTTAAGCACACATGCTGCAATCCTGCACACTCGACCACTCAATCCTCTTCTTGATGACTCACAACCAAATCACAAGGTTAAACTTAGCAGGAAAAGTTACCATCAACTAACATACTCATGCATAGCTACCATTGAAGGATAAAAACACCATACTTATATACGCAAGCAACATTAAACCAAATAACAACAAATACTTATATGAAACACATACAACAATTTAACCCATGTCAAACACAGACAAAAATGCACGTAGTAACCAAGACAAGTACACAAGGAAAACTTATCTTAAAGGATAGTCACCAATTGCGGCCTTGACTTAGACGTTCCTCCCAGCTATAAACATTTTTTCTCATAATCTTTCAGCGACAGGTCACCCATGAGCTGGAGCTAAACTCCACTAGGGAAAAAAGGGTCCTAGCGACAAGTTGTGGTCTAAGACTCAATAAAATTGTTCATTCCTAAGTGCCCACTGCTCCAACTAGCCCACAGTCCCTTATTCCCCACACACTTGTCACACCCAAGGAAGTGTACCCCTTCTATGCTCATCAGTCATTTGACTGCCCCACTTCCCTTCCTAGGGTTACCAACAACAGGTCGGACATGAAGTCTCTAAGCCTTGTGACTACTGCTTAGGCACTAGGGAACAACTCTCAGCAAAAACTCTCACATGGAGAGTATGCCCACGGGTCTGAAAACCACTCCACAACAACCAGTCTCTCACCTAGAGAGACTGCTCATTGTCTATCAACCCCACTCTTCGAAAATGAAACTCTGGATGTAACCCCACAAATCCTTACAATCTTCTTGTTGTAGATAAGGTAATAATCGTATTTTAGATACATTCCAACCCCCCTCTACTTACGAGAGCCTACAACATGAATTCCTTTTGCGAATCCTGGATCATCTCCCATGCCATAATTCCATTCTTTTTTTTTTCCAAAATACATTAAGGCCAAGAATATATATTGCACGCCTTCCACTTGACACTTGTCACCTTCAAAAGTAGCTTTAATCCACTTGGTGACCCATTCCATATCCTCAGGAACTTAGGATAAAATAATATGTCTGACATTATACTTTTCAGAATATTAATAAAATATTCCCTAAGGCTTACAACTCACCCCCCTTTTTCCCTTTTCCAGTGGAGTAGCCCCCCCATCTCTTTTTATCTGAGTCAGTTAGTGCACAGTGATGCAATATTATATTAATAAACATGATTAAATTTACATGGACATGTGCACTAGCCTATCTACTTCCAGGATCACAATCCTCATAATCACACAAACTCTTCGGCCTAAATATATAAATATATATGTATATATATATATATATATATATATATATATATATATATATATATATATATAACTAAGTATTGCGCACTTCCAGGTCATTACCGCGCACTTACCCAAATGCACGCAACACAATGCAATGTGTGCACTTGCCCAGGTGCACACAACACAATGTAATGTGTGCACTTGCCCAGGTGCACGCAACACATAGACTATGCATACCTTGTCTTTGTAACAATTCTCCACACACTTACTCAAATGCACGCTACACCAAAACTAGGTGTCCTTGGCTCACCAACCTAAATGTACATTACATTTTCACCTGGTACCAATCGACTCACCAACCTATATTACAATTACAAAGGGTTCCAGATCAGGGACATTACACTCCTTAATTTGAATTTTTTTTCCACTTCCACCCTTGAAATCCAAGCATTAAGAAATTCTCATATTCTAATTTCTTTCATCCCATAATCTCCATACATTATATAAATTTTAATCTCCATACATTATATGAATCTTGTGTATTAACTCACACAAAATAAAGTTGTTGTAACACACCCAAACCCCTAAGTACCTTTTTAAGGGATGGGGTATTAAAATTTATGCTCTTCTTCACTCGTCTCAAAGTCTCCTCTAGAGGCTACCATTGTCTTTTGCTCGTTAAGAGCTTTCCAACGACTATAGTCGTGTTCATAACTTAGCTATGAACTAGAAGTTATAGTCTCCCCAAAGTTTCCAAACTTTCATTTATTAAGTTCATCTTTAGTGCCATGAGGCAACCACGTGGTTTCGATCACTAGTGTCATTTGACATGGCACTGACGTGACATTTGCCACTTGAACCATTTGACTCCCTTGTTCATCGGTTCAAGGATTTTCTTCTTCATCGGAGTCCTCCCTTCAGGGTTAGCAGATTTCCCGCTCCTAATCCACTCCTATAGACTCCCTTCGACCACACTCACCCCGATGGATCTAACCTATAGATCTAATGACCTTGATTACTTCATATTCACCAAATCGCATGACATTTAACGACCCTTCTCATGCTCTAGCTGTACTTAGTTTACATGGGGCCCTTGGAGATATATGACTGAGATTGAATATTATCTGCCTCCTTGGTCACTTATGCCACTGTGTACTTGTCTCCTGTCGTGACACGTGGCTCAATATCCACTTGACACATGGACCCATCACAATGTGCCAAATCACCATAGGGTACAAAGGCTTGCTAGACCAAAGATTGACATTTGTCCCTTTCCTATAAATTGATTAAGTTACTTAATCAATACTTTCTTAAGATACCGCTCCTTGGTATTTATTTATTTAATCCTCTCGTAATNAGAGAGAGAGAGAGAGAGAGAGAGAGAGAGAGGAATTAAAATATATTTAATATTATATATTGTTTCAAGTAATTTAGCCTCCTTCACGTGCAATATTTTATATTTTTAACCTTATAATATTCAAGCTATCATACTCAGAACTCTTTAGACTCGTACTCCGAACTCTTCGGAGTGGTGCTCCAAAATATTTGGAGTCTAATTGCGCGTGCTCCTCTTGTTTGTCCGAAGTTCAACTCCGAAAAGGTTTTGGGATTTGCGTTAAATTATTATATATATTAAATATTACATTAATTCAGGCCATTGTCCTAAGGTCTTCACACTCGAAACATGTGTGCTCCTCTCATTACTCCGATCGCCAATCACGAAAGAAAAAAGTTTAATATTATTAAATATATGTGGGACCTTATATTACTCAGGCTATCGCAATCCAAACATTCACTCCTTCCTCGTTACTCTGAATGGTCAACCCCGGTGGTCAACTTCGAAAAGTGTTTGATTTAGTATTTAAATTTTATAATTATTACCACACTCGCGCCATCACTATGACAACTTCACTCTTCATTTGAATACTCCCTTCCATTTAATCTGAATGGTCAACTCTGAAAAGGTTTTGGGATTTGTGTTAAATTATTATAATATTAAATGTTATATCAACCCAGGTCATTGCCCCAATAGCTTCATTATTCGTTCAAACACATCCTTCCCTTTACTTTGATGGCCAATTACAAACAAGTATAATGTAATATTTAATATTGTAATGTTTAAAACTCCATTGGCCATCACACTATAAATGTTTTCTCTCTTCTCTGTGCTCCGATGAATTATTATTAATAATATAAATATAATGTTTATACGTTGAGAGAGAAGGAAAGTATATATTTCACAGGATTTTAATAAATAATTAAAGAGAATATGTTTACCAAAATTCTTCCAGGAGTGTTGAGCAGCTCGTGCATGGCATAGTTCTTAGGAAAATCTTAGCACAATTTAAACTTTTGCACATAAAGGAAAGATTTCAAGTTTTCCATTACTCACGCACAAGGAATAAATTTATGGTTGTAGTACGATAGTTTCCATCATTATTATTCAAGTATTAGAACATTAAATGGTAAATTTGGGAATTTACCAGTAGTTAACATACCTTTCCATTCATTCAACTTTGTCAAGAAAACATAGAATTACACATTTTCATTTATAAATTTATGCAAATTACTTGTTAAATTATTTTCCAGAATGATACATTTCTTGGAAACAAAATTCTCCATGGTAAAACTATGTTTTTACCAAAATTTACTAATCTCCTATTTGCATGCGTCTCTTTGCTATTTTCAGGGAATAGTTACTATTCCCAAATCTCCCCCCCTTGGATAATTCATGGTAAAATTTCCTCTTTTTACCAAATTCTAATGAAGCTTAATTAATCACAATGCATTAAATTCTACATTTCAATTATTTCAAATTTAAGCTTAAATTTGCATTTTCTCATTCTTTTCTTATTATTTATTTTTAAAATACTTTGTCTCTCTTTAACATTGGGCTTATTTCCTTAGTATCAACCAGGGGTATGAACTTCCTTCAAGTTCTGAGTCTAGTAGACTTTCCATACCAACAGAGAGACCAAAGCCAGTTGCCCAACCTTCAAGTTTCTAACAGAAATTAAATTTTCATAATTACCAAGTTGTTTTGTGAGGACTTTAATGGCTTGACTTTATTGATACTTGGGGATTTGTTCATATAGACTATTACTAGTGATCATCCAACACTATGTTCCTAATTTAAGTAATAACCCAATATTAACAACTTCCCTTTCCAAACAGAGACAGGAAAAAAAAACAAAACCAAAATATGTTTTCCAAACTTTATTTCATATTTTCCAGCCATCCATATAGTTAGAGAGACAATTCCATCATCTGAATAGGATCATAAATTCTGCAATTATCTAGCACAAGAAATTCATAGTATAAAATAAACTAGTCATGACAATACAAGACACATAAAACACTTATCTGAAACTTAGAAATAGCTGGCAACTGTTGAAGGGTGTGCCACTTTCCACCCAACCATAGGCGCAATTGTTCTTGGTGTATTTCATAGCTGGCCACCCCCTAGATAGAGTATGATTCCATGAGAGATGGTTATTCTTTTGTTCAACAAATAGTAAGGGACAAAGGTTACCCTCCTTCTCCCACATGAACCTGGCAGTCCATTCTTATATCCACCAAGCAACGAGGTCTGTTGTGATTGCTCACTCAATCACTAAATTTCTCTACAACCCCATTTATCAACTTGATTAGAAAATGTTTCCCAATAGTTCATGTGCCCAGAACAAATTATTTTCTTAGTTCTCTTTAGAACCAAAGAGCTACACACACTCCTCTTCTTCAAAAATGGTCCCCAAACCCATTTGTGTGTCTCCTCTGCCTTTTTCCCACAATTTTTCTCTTTTTCTTTCCTTCTACAACAAGATTTTGTGGGTCCATTTCCCAATTCGTGGTTTAGATCAGGAAGTTTCCAGATGGAGCACTTTGTCCATCTCCTCATTGATTCTTGAGGAAGACTTCCCAACTACTAGTTTGACTGGTAATTAAATTCTCTAGTATAGAGGATTGTTCTAGGTCTGGACATGTTAAATCCAACAGAGTATTGGTCTGGCAGGGGCCATCTCAGCCATTACTGGTTCCCCTCACCATCCCCTCTCGTGCATCATAATTTACATTGGTAACACCTTTAGCAGTTGTTCAACAATTTCCATTTTTATTTGATAGTAGAAACATTTTCATTACCTTAACAAAGGTTCATCATTTTCCAAAATCCACACATAACAAACCTACCCATAGTATTTTATTAATAACATACTTATATTTACAAGCTGGGGGAAACAAGGGTGTTACAGTTGTTCGATATTGCCTTGGTTGGGAAAGTAATGTGGTGGTGGCTTAACTATCGTTCAACTTGAAAATGGAAAGATATTCCACAATAGAGTTCCTTACTGTAATGTTAATATCTAGAACAATGTTAAAAGAAAATCAAACTATATATGTTTTTGGAAATTCATGATGGAAACAAAGGTATTCAAATTGTACAAGAATATAGTTTTTTTAGGGGAATTCATGATGCGAACAAACCCTTTTGATATGATGCCTAGGAACTATAGATATTATTGAAAGTTGCAAGAAAACCCTATTGGGTGACAAAATTTTGACCCGTTCCTTGCTATCAAACAGATGTGGAAAAGGTTACCTATCATTATTTTGGGGCATTTTTTACTCTTTTCCATAATTCTTCCATAGACTATATTCTTCCAACTAAGTGGATTCCTCTGATTTGAGTTGTTCAATGTTTTTCTTTCTTTCTTACAATAACAACATCAAATATATAAGGGAGTGAGTGACAACCTTAAGAAGATATTAGCTTTATTTGAGAATTCCAAAATGCCTTCTTGATTGCATGATTGGATAATATGTAATTAAGGAGGGGTAAGGTGGTGGAGCCTCCCTGCCACCTTCCCTAACGACAAAAGTATGAGAGGATTAACTCTTCTTCGTGGGACATATTTGATCCATGAACTCTCGTAATGAAATAATAAAATCTATCTCTTTCCATTTATGTAATTTATGTGATTTAAGGTGGAAGGGAGGACCCCATCCCTCCCCTTATTATGAAATTAAGATGAACCTCCTCCTAGGAAATTAGTAAGTTTTTACTTTCTATAGATAGTGGGCCCTCGATTTCCAAAACCTTGTCCTCTTGGGGTGATATGGCCATGTTTACCATCTATTCAACTGTAACACCATGTTTCCCCCGATCTGTAAATATAACTATATGGGCCGAGGAACTATGACAAACTTAAAAGTGTGAATGTTTGATTTGATGGACCTTGTGTCGAAGGTCGATGAATGTAAATTCTGATTATTTTAATAGAAAATGGTTACGTGTTGCAGGACTGCTGAAAGAGGGGATGTGCTAAGAGAGAGACCACAAAATGTTGTGAAAGGTGGTGGAGGGGACCAAGAATGGTTGCATTAACCTCCACCGAACCAGTACCATGCTGGAATAAATTTGCTCAAATCAGAACAACCCTCTGACCAGGAATGAATTCATTTCAGGCTGGTAGGTGGGAAGGCCTCCTCAAGAGTTAATGAGGGATGGGGCAGACTGCCCATCGGTAAGGTTTCCAGACCTGAACAAGAACTGGGGGATTTGAGCCACATGCAATCCTGTTGAGGGAGGAAAGAAAGGAAGCGTGGTGGATAGAGTGAGACCTGTGGAGAAAAATGAAGAGACTAGAGAGGAAAATCTCGAGTCCAAGGAAGGATTGAAGGAGGAACAATGAGTTCTAATCACAAAAATTAGAGATTGAACCAGGAGAAGGAGAGTAACCTTCGTCCTGATCTATTTTCTGTATTGGGAGAAGGAGAGTAACCTTCGTCCCTAACTTTCGTTGAGTTGGAAGTAAGAGATTGAATCTCAAAGCATCGTGGCTTAAGCTTGGGGGTGGCCAGTGATAAATCCATTGGGAGTGACTGAGCCTATGGTTGGGTGGAAACGAGAACCCCTTTCAGCAGTCGCATCACACTCTATGGTTCTGATAAGTGTTTTCTTGCCTTATGTTTTTTTGAATTGCAAATAATGGATGCATGCGAGTACTCACATGTCTATAAAGGTTTCTTTCTTTGTATTAAATGATTAAGTTATAAATATGAGTTTGTTTCCTTGAGAGCCTATAATTCTGCTTGGATTTCCATGCGCCCTAGTTTAATCACTCGAAGGCACTTTCCCCAAGGAATTTCATCACCGTCCTAGAGTCGAGTGAGTACTTCCCTGAATACGGATATTGAATCTCGCAATCCCTGCGAGGACGAAGTCTATTAAGCTCAGGAGAGGTAGTGCAGATATGCATAGGATCTCTGTGAGGTAAGCAGAAACCCATAACCACTTAAGTCCTAGACTTGATGAAGGAGTGCAATAGTTGTGTCGAAGATCCCTTTATGTGTTAAGTCCAGGAGAAAGAGCGTAACGCTCTTAAATCCTTCATAACTGATGAAGCTCAGGAGGGATAGTGAGGAATTCAAGTATCGAAAGGGAGTATCCTTTCGTTTGGAAGTTGAA
This sequence comes from Picea engelmannii, assembly GCA_009831015.1. Taxonomy (NCBI): domain Eukaryota; kingdom Viridiplantae; phylum Streptophyta; class Pinopsida; order Pinales; family Pinaceae; genus Picea; species Picea engelmannii. The sequence continues at coordinate 27,361 of ML850117.1, forward strand.
CGGTCGAGATCCCTTCGAGAAGATCTGAGGTCTATCACAGCCGTTAGATTTGAGGAAGGAATGTAGGCATTAGCGCCTCGACTTCTTCAGCCTTCATAGGCCCGATGAATGTTGATAATCATCGTGAAAGGGACAGATCCTTTGAATTTCGAAACCCGAAATCACAATGTGATCTGGGTCATAGATATAAGGATCTATACCCACCTCTATCGTCGAATCAGTGAGTTTGGAGTTCGCGCGACAGGAGAATCGCGCGTTGGTGCGACTAAACCTCCGAAATCCGAAATCGCGATGTGATTTGGGCCGTAGATCCCAGGATCTATTAGGACCTACATGGACCGTCAGATCAGAATCCAGACGACGAGGAACGAGTGTAGAGGAGATCAGATCTCAGCGGTTAGGTCTGAGCGCGTGGACCAATAGTAGTTGGATCTAGAGGAAAGTGCATGAGATTTAACCTTTTTGGAGTTGCACAAGAGAGCGAACTCGTGAAGTCCGAGTTCGCGGAAGGATCCTAGCCGTCCATTGAGAAGGGACGTGTGGCAAGAGATCAGCGTCTCGCTGACTGGCAACTCGGGAAGTCAGACATAGGAGTTGTGAGAACTCGTGAATTCCGAGTTCACAAAAGGATCACAGGCATTGATCCAAAAAGGGATCCAGACTGTTCATTTGGAAAGAAGATATCGGGAAATCGAGAATCGGGGAAACAGAGGTATGCTAACCTCCAAAGTCATGAAACGTGAAATCTTGATTCACGAGAGAGGAGATTAGGACCGTTGGATCACGAAAGACCATGGACCGTTGATCTGACTCTATCGAAAGATCGAGGATCAAAAGAGTCAGTGTGGACTCACATCCAAATACCTGAGACGCGAACTCACGATTTGATTGCAGCCATCGATTGAAGGGAGAGTGTGGACCATAGATTGGATCTTTGAGGGAGTTCGCATATCGGACTTCAGAGAGGAGAAGTGAACTTTCCTCGGGAGACGTGAAACACGAAGCCCCGAAGTGCTTGGTAGTTGGCCCCCAATTTATCGCCCAAAGTCTCAATCAAAAAAGCCTAGTGGGAGGAGCTAGTGCCTAGAGGATTCTCCGATAAGGAAATCAATATTTCGAGAGTCGAGAGAATGGAGGTGAATCATATCGGGAGTTTCGATACGTGAAATCCCAACGTGATCTGGACCGTCAGATCGTGGAAGAATCGGGATCGTTGATCTGTGGCAAGGAGATACCAACATTTCGGATATCGGGAGAAGGGAGGTGAGTGACCTTCCAACTTTGCGAAAACACGAAGTCCTGATAAGCGCTTGAGGTTGAGCCCTGGGTCACAGTCGGTGGTCATATGAAGGAGGAGCTAGCAAGTGTTAGGTCCTTGTCGGGAGATCGGAGATCGGGAGAGTCGAGGTGACTCACACGTAACGACCGATACGCGATTTCATGATGCACCTTTTAGTTAGGCTTGTGGTCACGGGTAGTGGTCACGTGGAGGGGGCTTGCTCCTAGTGCTAGTTCGCATGGGTGAAGTCTCGCAAAGACCAGTGGATCGATTTCTTAAAGATTCCAGTAGGGAACCTAAGAGCTGCTTCAGCTCAGGAATTTTGAAGGTCCATTGACTAGGATTAGAGACCATGGATGGAGGATTCGACTAATTGAGGAAAAATAATTTTTTTTATTTTATTTATGCCCCATCGTGGGTGTGTTACATCAACCATTTGATTTTATTGCTAATATTTAAAAATGTGTGAAGATTTATTTTTTGAATGCTAATGAGGCTTTCTTGTGATGTTGGATATTATTGTATTTTTCCTAGGATGATCTGATATCTTGTCCAACGAGGAGATATATGATGAGATTTGAATATCCCTTAAACATTACTCTTTTAATCTTCATTTTGATTACTTCAATAATTCCAATTACCACAACATGGAAAATTTCCTTATTATTAATGCCTCTATCAAGAAATTGGTTATAAATCTTTATGATCAAACCTATATGATTTGTTAAGGTTCCACCTTATTTCTGCTAATTTTTTCTACCTCTTGATGCCTCATCAAAATTTATTTTTGATCCATCATTTTAGGGGGAACCATGTTTGGATATTTCTTATGGGTTTCTCTCTTTGTCCTTTAACAAGAATATTCTTTTAGGTGTATGGATTTATTTGCATGTTATAAATAACCAATTTTTGTCTAATTCAACAATGCACCATAAAAAAAAATTGAAAATTTTCTATCACTTTAATAATTATCATAAGGGATTCCAACGATAAGAATAAATATACATGTATTACATGTAGAACTAACTTAATTAGGGTAATGTGACCAGCCAATGAAAAGAATTTGAAAGAGGGAGGAAGGGAGAGGGAGGGAGGAGCTTCAATGAAGAGATAAACAAGGCTTATTTATGTGTGAGGTTAGGAGCACATCATATGGAAGAAATTCATCATGTGTTTTTTGTTCGTGGTGTTGGAGAGAGAGAGAGAGAGAGAGGGAAACCTTCAAAACAAACAATGGTGAGGTGATACATATATACAACCATTTTACAAATGAGGCATGCATACCCATGGTCATGAAATAAACAAAGGTTCAATATGACACCATAGCTAGTGGAACCAAATCATAGTACATCTAAAAATATATATTTCTTCCATCTAAAATTAGGATAAAACAATGTTGCTCAAGGGGACAAAGAACTATAACAAAAGAGGTCCACTGGAAATGGTGGTTGAAACATGTAAAGAGTTGTTTAGAGGGTAGCTCAAACTAGAGGTTCAAGACAAATGTTGGAAAAACACCATAAATGTTCATGGTCATCAACTAGATCTAGGACGTTTCTCATCAATGCATACTAT
>ML850118.1:0-11981 GCA_009831015.1 Picea engelmannii
GAGGATGAAATAGGGCATATTTCCTTTAATTTTGAGATTATAGGTTATACAATTATTTTTTATTTGCTCTATCTTTCTCCATGATTCACAAGATACACTACAACTCGAGACTTCACATCCATAAAGAATAACAGGTTTAATGAGAGTCTCAAATAGGAGTTTTCTATTTTCCCAAATCTAAAGATCTACTGATTTACAATTGTTTTCAAGCCCATAATATGCTTTCCATCCCCCAATAATCCTTTTCCCGATGATATAATTCAAATTGAGCTTGTGGTGAATATCATTTCCAATATAATTGTATAAAGTCACTTCCTCCAAGTTTTTGTTGTCATATACAAAGGTATCATAAGTGATCTTATTGGATTTAATAATCATTACCTTAGTCTTATCAGTGTTAACAATGATACCCATATTGGAGAAAAAATCCTTGAGGATTCTTAATTGATTTTCAAGGTCATGGGGAATCATTGCCATAAGAACGATATCATCAGCATAAAGAAGAAGATTAATGACTATACCACTCAGAGTAGGGCTGACACAACCTGCTTTTTCCAAGCAATCTTCTAACTTGTCAATGTAAATGTCAAAAAGGGCGAGACAACCTTGTTTGACACCAATATTGCACTTAATCTCTTTGGATGAGTCCTCAATATTTATAAACTTAGAAATAACGTTCTCATACATCCTTATTGCAACAACCCTCAACTCTAGAGGTACTTTTATCTCTTCCAATCTATTTTGAAGAATTTTCCTAAAACCATATATATACTCCATAGTTTATTAATTAATTTTATTTATTTGAAAAAATAATATTATTTTTATAACATTAGTCATTTTTGATATTTTATTAATTAATTTTATTTATTTGAAAAAATAATATTATTTTTATAACATTAGTCATTTTTGAAATCATATAGTCTAGACAAATTAATCTATATTTTAATTTTATTAATTACATTTTATTGATTTGGAAAAATAATATTATTTTTATAACATTAGTTATTTTGAAATCTTTAATATAGACAAATTAATCCATGTTTTAATGGAAATCAATGAATTTTTTTTATCGTTTTAGCACATTATTTTTATGATCATGAGATCATTTCATAAATAAAAGTACATTTATTTTAAAAAAAATTAAATTATACATAATTTTTTTTTAATTAATATTGTTTTTTATTAAAACAAAACATATTTCAAATTTGAAATATATATGTTATCATTTATATTCCTTTATCATTGTTATAAGTATTAAGACAACTTGAAACATATTTTTATATTAAGAAGTGTTTAATACAAAAGTATGAATGAAGCAATATAATATAATATTGTATAATATTTATATTCCTTTATACCATTAATTAAGAACATTTACGACATGTCAAAAATGACATGAATGTATTTTAAATTTCTTAACAAAGAAACATATAAATTATTTTAAAAAAAGAGTTAATACACAACAATTAAATTCATAATGCAACATAATAATAGGATAAAAAACTTATTTTTTTAAATAAGTTATGTAATTAACTACTTGGAATGGATGTTCTACCCAATCATAGACTTTATGTTTCACATATTAATAACAAGTCACTCCTGAGCTCGGGCTAGAAATCCACAAAAGAGGGTGGTCTCTCATTGTACACTCACAACTCAGAAAATACCACAACCCATTGGTATTCTCCTACAACTATCCCAATTTTCGACTAGCTCTTTTCCTCTCGACCCGCCCAACCCAAGGAATGTACCCCTTTACTGATCTCAGACCATTGGGCATGCCATTAATTTATTAGGATCTCTCTAGCAGAAGTAACCAATAATCTCACTACTGGGAAAATCAAGGGAGGTCATTGTTAGGAAAACCACCAGGAAAAACAACAACAATCACTTGTTGTTATAGTGAAAATCACACACAAGTTCACTCTTTAGGATTGACAACCTGGATCTTTGGTCTTCTGCTTCAAATATGCTCCAAAATTCACCTTTCATGGTTTCTCTAGCTCCAATATCTTCTTTTCTACTTTCTTCTTGTTGTTCTTGTAGAAACATTGACTATCTAAAACTGTGGTATCTTTCTATTTGAATTTCCTATCTTTGGCTTCCTCTCTTGACTTACACTCTTCCCAAAGATGATTGTACTTCACACACACACCCTCGTACATGTATTCAATGATTGGACTTGGTAACAATCGACAACAAATTGGAAGGGTCATATATCAATAGAAAGTTTAGGAAGTTGGTTGAATTTATAGACATAGGTAATTCCCCCTTGTACCCCTCTTATACCCTCCTATCTCTTTTGGATTAATCAAACCCCATCTCTGTCCATGTCCCCCAACAACTGAAAACACATTTTGTTATTAAAATTCAGAAATACAATTCACATATACATTGCTTGGCTAAGGCCACTTTTCATATCAAGATTATGCATTAAGTAAACTATGGATTATAAAAGCCCACAATTATGTGTCATCCTCGATGGACACTATGCCAATATGCATGCAAAAAATTACATCACAGTACTAAGAAATAAAAAAAATTGCAATTTTACAACTCCAAGAATAGTTCGAACAAAAATCACATGTTCCTCTAAAATTGCTTACCGAAGGAATGTACCCCCTTCACTTCTCTCTGTCCATTAGGATGTACCATTTTTTTATCAGGTCCCCCATCGTAGGTTGGCTAGGACTCTAACATGTGGTTCCATAATTCTAGCTATTAAAAAATGAGTCTTGCATTCTTATCTTCTATTTCCTTAAAAATTGACAAAAATTTGCACGTATTCCTCCCACATGTTTTCCTTATGCTCCCATGTAGAATATTTGGGACCATAGCAGATCCATTGAACCTTTACCATCCTTATGGTATTGTTCCTTGTTCAACAACACAATTATTCCAATAGAGGACAAACACCTTCAATAAGCACTCACAAAACTAGATCAAAGATCAACACATCGATACTTTGATGTGGTGAAACCTCTACGGGGAAACATCCACGACCCCAACCAATGCGACCACTTGGAGCAATTTACTTATGCAAAATAAAAATATTACAAATATATTTTACAAGATATTTTATCACAATCTATCATCGACAAATGACCCTCCATTCTCTTTAAATAGAGATCATGGACCAATCAGGTGTTAAGCCACAGATCAATGTAGTCGTTAATATTGAGAAGAATATGAACTGTCAGATCACTCTATGTTGAGAACATATCGTGACTATCAGATTTTCTAACTACAAATGCATACTAATGCACACTAAAGAAGCAAACTAAGAAACACACTTTTACCTAACGACACATCAGACTAAGTAGATATTAACTAGCTCCTAAGTTTCTAACTATCCTAACATCCCCCCTTAAGAACACCTTGGAATAGGATTGACGTATTTACAATAGTGATAGAATAAGAGAAGGAAGTAGGAATTAGAGCCTACCCCCCCTTAATGACAACTTCATGAATGACTAACATAGATAGAAGTTTGGAAAACTTTATTTCTGTAAGAGCCTTTATGAAAATATCTACAACTTAATCTTTTGCAGGGAAAAAGAGCACTTCAATAACGTGATCATGAATGATATTTCTAATGAAGTGCATGTGTAGCTCGATGTGTTTTCTTCACCGATGTTGAACTATGTATTTGGCGATCTTGATGGCACTTTGATTGTCATACCAAAGGCTGGTCGGATGCTACTACTGGAATCCAAACTATGAAAGCATCTATCGAATCCACAAGGCTTCCTAACTTGCATTTACTACTACTTTGTACTCTTCTTCTGTTGAAGAAAGTGCAATAGCTTGTTGTTTCTTATAGGACCAAGTGACAAATCCTGAACCAAGGCTGAAAACATAACCTCCAATAGACTTCCAATCATCGAGGTTTCTGACCTAATATGAATTAGTGAAACCAACCAATAAAGGAGTTGTAATATCCTCAAAATTTAGAATATTAAATTCTAAGTGAACATTGAAATAAATTTCCCTTTTTTGGAAAATTCAGATTTGGAAATCATTTTCCATTTATGGAAAATCCAAATTTGGAATTTTGATTGTTGCAATTAATTATTTGATGATTGTTGGGAAAATAGTTGACTTTCCCAACTATCCTCTTTTATTTTACACATGTATAAGAAAAACTTTTAATAAATTAAATGTTGGAAGACAAATGGAACAACCAGGTTAAAAATAGTTGACCATAACTCCATGAGTGGGAAACAGGTTTGAGTTACCTCAGGGATGATTTTTACAAGTGGAAAATGTGGAATTTGACCACTAGCATCCCATAAAAATAAGGGATTTGTAAAGCTGAGAATTTCCCAAGGAGAGAAGGAAAGACCTAGGCACAATGATGCATATAAAAACAACATATAGAGGAGGTAGGACATTGCTTAATATGTTGGGAAAAGAAACTATTTTCTATTATGATCATTGTTAGTGTGAGGAAAATGATTTTTTGATATGTGGATGGTGACTATAGCTAAGTAGGATCATTCAGTTTGCCCTTATGGACTCATGGTCAGGCTAGGGGGTGAGCCGAACAAGTGAACTTGGTTGTTCTATTCTATGGTTGTGTGGAACATGGTTGTTCCATTTGTATTCCAACATCAGGTTTCAGATATGTATCTCATCTTGTATTCTTTGTCAATGTTATATTTATGGTTATCATTTGTTAGGAATATGATTGACTGTGTATACATAAGTGAAATCAATTCTTAAGGGACTATATGATCATGTTTCCTATGGCTTATCATAGTTAAATAATACTGGAAATATTGGTTGCTTGAGATATGATGGTGGTATGTGTGTGTGTGTGTGTGTGTGTGTGTGTGTGTGTGTATGCTCATACATAAAGAAATGGTAGAACTATTGTTATGTTCCTAGTGACCATTGAATTATATATATTTTGAATTGTTATTCAAATCTGCACATAACAATCACTATAGAGAAATGGTGCAATAAGGAATAAACCTAAACGAGTGCTTATCAATTTGATAACATGTAAAAATAGATAAAAGGATAATCGTCTGAATATATCCTTTATATTATCTATTACCACAAAAATATAATGATTTAGTAGACTATCAAGTGTCGTGCAAATATAATTTTCATATTCAAATGAAACTTGTTCAAACTTTACATTTAGATTACCACAGATCAAGAATTCCACATCCTTTTGCATTGGAAACAAAACCCTAGGAAAGTCTCTACAAAATTTTGTATGTAGCTGAAGATTAATGCGCACACAGATCGGTTAAGGAAGTACGTGGAACTAAAATACCTTTTCAAGTAAGATGCTTCCTTCATCTGATTACACCAGCTTACATAACCTGCAAAGGAAGTAAAATGAAGGTTTAGTAACTATGCTACAATTTTAATTTTGTGGAAATTAAACAATAGAATAAGCCAAGGAAAAAAATTAGCTTCTGTTCTGAATTAGATCAATGGTTAGTGTTAACATTGAACTTCAATGCTTTGGGTGATTTATGGTGTTAGAAACTGGTTTTCCCCAAAGTACATACTCTCGAAGTGACGTAACTTGCTGATGTCACTGTTCACTTGGCATTGGCCGAGTGGCTACCACGTGTCACTTAGATTTGTGACTTACACATACCCGAAATGCTAATTTCATCTTGACACTTGTCATCTTCTGATTGTGCCACATATCCTTGCTAACATGATCTACTGACGTAGATCTCCTATTGTGACACATATCCTCCTCTTGCATATAATGACTATGATTAGTTCTAGATCAATGGTCTAGATTCATTTCGGCCTTTAAGAATTTGGGTTATCCGTTCCCAATTCTCAATTCTCCCTAAGTGAGATTCCCCGAATAAAAATCAAGCAACTTGAATTCATCTAATAGTTCATCTTTGATGTAAAAATCTTTGGGTGGTGGCACAAGGTGGTTAAACTTGGAGAATAAGTTATCTATATTTAGGTTGCATTAAATTTGATCACAATCTATCAAAAATCGATGGTAGAGAGGCATTGCAGAGATCGAAGTTGCACGACAGATAATTCTATAGGGTTGTCCCACAATCCAAACCATTGTTTCCCAGAAGGGGTACATGTCAGCGTGGGGATAATTATAGAATGATCAGTGGGTTACTCCAAAACCTCCAACCCATGTCCCCGAAATTTGAAAAGTACTAAAGTTGAAGTGACATTTTTGGTATTTATTAGTTCTAGCACAGAGACCATGGGCCCCAGTGGATGCATGGTGCCTGATCCCAAGGTTTGGAGACTTGGTACTCCAGAGGAATTGTGTTGCAGTTGCATTGAGTCGAGAACTCTCGGAGGCCAAAGTTAATATCGATCGTTGATCGTGAGAAGGTATGTGGCAACCGATACCACAGTCCAGAGACTGGGAACTCCGGAAGGTTGGAGAGTATGGACAACCCAAAAATTTTAAAGCGCGAAGTTCTGTAATAAATCCCAACCGTTGGTTTTTGAGGAAGCCATGGACCATTGAGACACCCCACTTCGTGAAGTTTGCTAATTCATTGTTCGGGAGAAATAAGGCATGAATTAGCAAGAGCTTCCCAAGATGAAGTTCTGGAGCCTCGAAGCTCCCAAGAATATGGATAAGAACCTATTCGATAGCACCGGGTCACAGCCCATGATCACATGCAATTGAGGGATGAAGAAAAATGGATAATTCCTAGAAACTGTGTTAAATAATGGAAAAGGGGTTACGAAGGAATCCCGTGGGTTTCGTTTGGTTCAAACCTACATCAAAAGAGGTACTGACGACCTAGGAACTTTTTGATAGGGTCCATAAAAGATCTAAGAGACATTAGATCATAGAAAATAGATCAACTGCATAATGAATGCATCAGATAAAAAGAACAAGTTTTAAAGGATCATAGCTTTCTGCTCAAAGCTTAAAATTGGGCAAGGAAGTAGTAATTGGAAAGATCTTAGAAAGATGATTCCAGGTATTCTTCCATATTTGAGGATTGATTAGCTTAGATCATAGGAATTCAGAGAGGACATTTTTGGTGACCATAAAAGGAAAATTTGTGCATATAATACCAAAATGGTATATCGTGGTTCTAGCTAACAAAAATTGTTGTACACTTGTTTTTAGATGTAATGATTACATTTAAAAAAAATTACTAGAGAAATTTGGGGCTCATTACATATGGTATCAAAGCTAAAGGTTGCAACACTTGGACCTCAAGGAAAAGACAAAATTATTTTAATTCTTTTATTTATGTTGAAGAAAAACTAACAAATATGTTTATTGTTACAAACATGAAAAGTTTTGGTTTGTTGTGATAATGTCAACACAAAATGAAGAAAAAATCAGACCCGAGGAGAATCCAAATCAAGGACTTCCTAAGCAACTAGAGAATAATAATGAAGGAAGTTCAACCATCCAGGTTTTGGAAATAATGAAGAACCTCATCGTGGAATTACAAGTGTTTAAAGCAGGTAACAAAAATCTGAAAAAGGCACAGGAAGACCGGTTATAAATAAATGAAATGTTGCTATGTAGTATAGTAACCAAGAGGATCCCAAAGAACAATGACAAAGAGGAAGAATTCAACAAAAGGTCCTCTAAAAACTCTAGTCATGAAACATAAAATGAGGATAGTTCTTCCGAAGACACACACATGACAGGAAACAAAACAACTCGGGGAAGAAAAATAAAACAAGTAGATCAATTGGAAGGTGAATTCAAGAAAATAAAACCGTCCACCTTTGACGAAGAATCAAGGATGGGTGAAGAGGTTGAAGCATGGATACTATATATAAATAAATACTTCCAGATTTACATCTATTCTAGTAATATGAAATTCAGAATGGCCATTTACAACTTGAAGGGAAAAGCAAGTATCTGGTGGTAAGACCTAAAATTGGATAAGGGATTGAAGGAGAAACAAATGGAATGGTCAGATTTTAAGAAATATTTCAAGAAGCAATATTTGTCAGAAATATATTACGAAATAAATACTAATGAATTCTATGAGATGAGACTCAGACAAATGACCATGGACAATCTGATAAATAAATTTCTAGAACTATTGATATTTGTACCATACATCAAGGAAGACAAAATAAATATGCAACGATTCTTAAGTTATCTACCACACTCTTATGCATTTTCTTCCCACAACTTAGAATGATATTCATGAATAGGTTCAGTACAAGTTCGGTTCCAACTCCATTTCATCAAAGGGAAAGGAGTTGTGAAACATATAGTGTCCATGATGTATGTTGACATGTAAAAAGCTATTGGTCTGGCACTAGATCTCATGGTTTGGTACTCCATAACCTCCTTAGATAGGTTATCTGATAGAAGTTTGTTCCAATTGAAGCTATAGCCTTCGGTTGCTTCATGTAAAAGGGGCACCCATTCTGCAGGGAAATGGGTAGGGCTTTTCTTTTCGAAACATCTACATAACATCATCGCCACATAAACCCTGTACTTGTTCAATGAGTCTGTGGCATAAACATTATGGGTATCGACCCTGAATTTTGCTGGGTGTCTCCACCAGTGTTTGATTATGTCGGGATATGTTTGGTCAGCCTCTGTGCATTATTTCCTTTGAAGTTCACTTACAAATTCTTTATTGTAAATGTACTTAGAATTGGGAGACATTTTATACATTACTTGTATATGTTCCGGTATGAAAGAGTTGATGACGACCCCTTGGCTATCCAAAATGGTTCTAGTTTGCACGTCTGTCCACTCTAAAGCCCAACTGATCATATCGTTGTATGTCATGAGTCATGGGCGTGTTGCTACTTTGTGAATTTCAGACTCTGCTATGTCCTGGAGTTTGTTTTCAGAATCATCGGGAAAAATCTTGATTTCGTAGTCCAAGGTTTCAAAAATTTGCCTCCATGATTTAATGGAGTCAATGGCATGTGGTGTAGTATCAGACACGACATCTCCTTCTAGGCTTGAGCTTTCAGCTCCTTCTTCACTATTCTTAGGTGTCTTTCTGGGTGCTATAATGTTCGTGTTTAGAATGAATTTATGTCACAGAAAGAAATGTGTAAGTTTGTTGAATGCAATTCACTTTTGATTCTAAACAACAGGAATGAAAATTCGAATAAACCAAACCTTTATTAACCTTTAACTCTTCTTACGACGGACGTACTGAGATAGGCGGTAATACTTTAATGTTTTAATGAGGGAGATATGCCCAAAGATACACAGTTAAGTTAAAAATATCTTTATTCATCCGTTACAGATATTAGCGTATATCAACGATTTCAAACTGGAGTTTTGAAAGGACTGCTTTTACCAAATACCGAAATGAGAAACATGAAAAGTTGTTTTAATCTTTATTAATCCCATTTTAAACTAACTTAAATTCGTTTTAAACTTTATTAAAAAAATCATGATTTTGCATTTTAGAATTTTGGGGATTCTGTACCTGTGAGGTATGTCATAAGCAAACCCCAAATCGCAAAATCACGATGGGATTAGTTTAGATGCTGATTACTTGTATTAATGCTTTAATCAATTAAGATTAGTAATTACCTTCTTCTTTTCGGAAAATCGGGGACCAAGAGTTCAAGGGTTGATGCTTTGACAATACTTTGATACAAGGAAACCCAAATCACAAAAGATTAATGAATTGTTGGTCGTGTTTAAGAGTTTAATTAATCATAATTAAAGGATATTTTGTGAAACGCGCGTCGAGACTTCTAACACCCACTTTTTTATTTTATTTTATTACTTTAATGTAAAGCCTTTTCGGTATTTCGGCACCGGGACTCTGGAGTTATGAAAACATGATATGTGAAAAGCCGAATCCCTAAATCCAAAGAATCGAAAGACTTTCGACTCTTTTTTAAGACTAAGGGAGGCTCCATGAATAAAACAAAATAAAAGTCTTAGTTTTAAAGGGATACAAAATTAAACTTCGTATCAACATATCTAATCACTGCAGACCTTCTTGGGATCATGTTCTCAGAATATAAAATATCTACTTCTTCATATCCTCATATTTCCATGGCTTTTCCCTCACGTACATGTCCTGTTATAATGACATTCGGTGTGCTTATGCGCTCTTTTATACTGGTAGCCCGCGTATGTATGCACCCTATTGTATTGTTATCCCGTGTACACCTCAAAAATTAGGGTTTTCTAGTATTCTCTGTAATTCCCAAACTTTCACCATTAACCCTTTGTGCTACCTCAGACTTTCGCGACTCCATATATATCAATGAGTACCTGCAATAAGCCTTACACAATAACAGATATTCAATGTGCTCAATGATCATCAAATGAGAGACCCTTGCCTCTTATTTATACTTCCATGTAGCTTCCTCAAGGGGTTATCTTCTAACCATATTAACCCACTTTCCTTGTTTTAGGGCTAACCCACTTCTAACCACTTGCCAACTTAACTTAACCACTTTCCAAAAATAGTAAGTTCTCCACTAACTTTATAATTTAAATAATTTCTTTTGCAACCACTTTGACTTATCCATAAATAGTAAATTCTCCACTAACTTTATTATTTAAATAATTTATTATTTTCACCCACTTTGAATACTTTGACCTTTTAGGGGCTTCTATATAACTCATGAGGGTTCTCCAACTTCACATGGCCATAACTCTCTAACCGTGAGGAGTTATGTGACATTCCACATACCACCGAAAATGGCATGACATGTACTATCCATCTAGAATAGTCTTACCGGAAAATATATTAAAACTCATACCATTATACATCAAACAAACTTGGGTCCATTACCCATTCCTTTGTGCTACCATACTTTCTTCAAGGGTTTACATCAATGATAACCAACCCAATTAATCAACACCATTGAATCCGCAAATCCGCAAAGAGGAAAATGGTTAAGTATGGGAACTCTTTGGACGGACTTATGAAAGGGATATTTATGTTTCCATGAGTCTGTGGTTCTGTATATATGAAAATAGTCTAAGTATCAAGACTTTTCAGTCATATTCATGAAATAAATAATTCTAATACATTATTGGAACAAAATCGTATAAAATTTATGTAATTGTAAATTGTTAAGCCTAATAAAATTTTGTTGTCAACACATTTTGCAGAATTAACAACATTTAGATCAGAACATGATCAACACAGAGTTCAAAATCATGGAATATGCACAAAGGGCTTACAACCATGAAGATGAGATCAGAGGGATGTATGTTAATTTGGGCATTGAAGGTACGAATTCAATTGTACATGGAGAAGGCAAGGAAGAAATCATGAACTTGGTAGAGACTATACAATGTTTGCAAAAGGATGTCCAAAATTACAAAGTTGATAATGAGAGGCTTATGAAAGTGAATGAGCAACATGAAAAATTAAACACCAAGTTAATGCAGAGATTGGAAAGAATAGAGGAGAAGATGGATAAGGAGATTGGGTTAAGAAAATCAGGGAATCATAGGTCTCACTATGAGAGGGGAAGAAGAAGAAGTGTTGGAATACATCACTATCAGTCTCCAAGGAATTCAACTAAGAGAGCACACATAATTTCTAGTCTATCCCCTATTAGGAAGCATAAGAAAAGGTCTAGGTTAGATGATCTACAAGGGGAAAAGAACAAAATCAATCCTCATACATTTGATGGTGAGCACAAGAAGGATAAGGATGCAGAGACATAGATGATATGCATGATGAATTGTTTTCAATTTCATAACTACTCTTCACAAGAAGAAGGAAGAATTTCCATTTATCAACTGAAGGGAAAAGCATCAATGTGGTGGGATCAATTTGTGTAGGTACAACATATTGATGAGAAGAATCTCACTTGGAGGGACTTAAAGAGGTATCTCCAGCAGAAATACTTGACTAAGCGATACTATGATTATAAAATGAAGGAGTTCTTTGAACTCAAGCTTGGGAGTATGACCATGGAGGAGTATGAAAGGAGGTTTTTAGAGTTGTTGAAGTGTGTTTCTTTCATCAAGGAGGAGTAAGTTAAGATTCATAGGTACCTAAGTGGGCTTCCATTTTTTATGATAA
>ML850119.1:0-18367 GCA_009831015.1 Picea engelmannii
TGGAGTTTGAAGAGATTTTAGGAAGCCTCTTATATTCCATGTTGTTTAACTTGTTCTTATACATTACGTATCTAGTCATAGATGTTCTCTCAATGGGGGAAAGGCTTTCCTGTAAGAGGAGGATATGATAGGGTGAATTTCCTTAATTTCTATATTATAGGTTATAAAAATATTTTGGATTTACTATATCTTTCTCTATGATTCTTGAGAGATATTGCATCCTCTAAATTCCCATCCATAATAATAGGAGTAACAAGAGTCTCAAAGATGAGTTTTTTCTTATCCCATATCCAAAGATCAATCAATTTACAATTGTTTTCAAGCCCATAATAAGCTTTCCACCTTCCATTTATCCTTTTCTCAATGCTATAATTCTAGTTGAGCTTATGGTGAATATCAATTCCAAGATATTTATATGAAGTCACTTCCTCCAAGTTGTTGTTGTCATATGCGAAAGTATCATGTGATCTTATTTGATTTAATGATCATGACTTTTGTTTTGTCAGTATTAACAGTCATATGCAAATTAGAGCAAAAATTCCCGAGTATTCTTAGTTTCTCTCCAAGATCATGGGGACTCCTCACCATAAGAACAATATGATCAACATAAAGAATAAGATTGATGATTATACCAGTGAGAGTTGGTTCGACACAACCTACTTCTTCGAAACACTCTTCTAACTTATCAATGTATATGCCAGAAAGGGTAGGGGACAAGAGACTGTTGGAATATTCACCAATACTAAGAGGGGTGGTGAATCAATATTGAGCAATTTTTACCATTTTTAATCACAACATGTAAACAGTAAGTTATCAACAATTACATTCACTTATTATTGAATTTAATATATCATAAACATATAACCATAGATGCCCAATACACAAGAGTTTTATGTGGAAACCCAAATGGGAGAAAACCATTTTAATATATCTCTTGAATATTACATCCACAAGAAGCACCAACTTCCAAACTTCTCCAACACCAGCTGGAAGGAGGCACCAACCCCTATTTATAGGCTCCAACCTGAAGGAAGCTCCAACTCCCTAGATTCTCCAGCACCAACTAGAAGGAGGCTCCAACCCCCTGATTTACAGGCTCCAACCTGAAGGAATATACAAATCCATGAATTATCCAACTACAACTGGAAGGAGGCTCCAACCTATTGATTTATAGGATCCAACCTGAAGTAAGCTACAACTCCCTAGATTTTCCAACTCTAACTAGAAAGAGGCTTCAACCCCCTTTTCTTGCCCCTTCCTTCCTCCCAAAAATATAAGTGTGAGACTCAAACTATCATTGTTGTTGTCACTGATACATCATCATCATCAAAACTAAACTCATCCTATCACTGATACAACATCATCATCAAAACCAAACTCAAGCTGTCACTGTAACTATCACTGATACGAAACCAAACTCAACCTGTCACTGTAACTGTCACTGATATTGATACAAAAAAAAACTCAACCTATCACTGATACTAATACAAAACCAAAATCAACCCGTCACTATAACTTTCAATGATACTGATACAAAACCTAACTCAACCTGTCACTCTAACTGTTGTTGATAGTGATAAATCATCATCATTATCAAAAATGATTACACCATAAATGATACATCATCATCATCATCATCAAAAACTAGATCCACCACAACTGATATATCATCATCATTAAAAATGGATACACCATAATTTATATATCATCATCATTATCAAAATTGGATACACCATAACTCATACATAAACATCATCAAAAATAGATACACCATAAATGGTACGTGATCATCATAAAAAAATAGATCCACCGCAACTTATACATCAAAATCATCAAGCTAGGTCCACTTAGAAACTACGTCCACATAATGATCCTAGGTCCACATGGGTCCACATATAAACCCCAACTTCACTTCTTAAATTTATCTTGAATACCTATTTAGGACTAGTTTCTAGATTAGCCACAAAAATTTACTTCCAAAAAGTATAACTCCGTACCTATAATGAATAAAGGTAAAAAACTTGTACCCAATATTCTTCGATATCATCTTTGAAATTACTCAAATTTTCGTACCTTGAATTGTCACTGAGAAAGAGATATACTGAATATGGAGGACCTTCCTGAAATTTGTCCTATTTTGGGGAGTGAAATTGTACAACATGCCACACACTCAATATTTGATATATGATTCTGAAACTCACAAAAAAATACTATAGATTGTACTCTTTCCAATGAAATTTGTCTCATAGAATTTGGATCCTCTATGAATAAGTTATGACTGTTTTACATGGAACACCTAGTTGAGACTAGTTACATGACTAGTCAAAAACCTTATCTTTCATAGAGTGTATCTCCAAAACTAAAATGACCCAGAAGATGAAATTCATACCATATACACCTTGATATGTCTTCTCAACAACCTCCAAGTTTCTCTATCTGAATAATTCTAGAAATGTTTTTATAGGGAAAATGGAAATATGAGCTTTAAAGAACATACCTTATAACACATCATCACAAGGCTTCATCTTCCCTTGAAATTTCATCCTTCTTCACTTCATCTTACCTTTGAAATTCACTACCAATATTGTGCTAAGATATCAAAATATTGAATGATAAAAATGAGAGTTTGTTAATGTGTATTTATACCATTCCAATGACCTTCTTTACTTGACCTTGAGTTGACTTGTAACTTCTTGTTTGCAACAACTTTTTCTCCTTTAGGGCCAACTTATAAATTCTTGAGCTTCCTGACCATACTTACGGGCTTCATATTTAAGAGGGAATAACTCCTCAACCATGAGGAATGTTACACATTATTTTGGTCACCCTGATGATGGTTACATAAACATGTGTTCAGGTTCCCAATATAATCTTTTGCCTGAGAAAAGCAACCTCTTTCCACCCTTGCAAGATGTATTTTTGGAAGGCCGCCGTGGGCAGCTCCCTTTACATAGTGCGGAAATCCCTAATTTCCGCATGCTATACTATAGCCAGTCCGTGGGATTTCTACAGGCTGATATATAGGCAGGTCACGACGATGCTTTGAAATTAAAATATGAAAGAATTTCTAGCAGCTTCTAGAAGTGGAATCTTCTAGAAATATGAAGTGGCGTCCATGTGGTTACGATCCTACTGACTTCTCTGGTTTGATGGGATCATCCTCATATCTTTAACCACTTTAGCTTCTCCTATATAATGATAGGATTCTCATGGAAAAGGTTAGAGGTACAAGCATAAATAAGCATAGAGATTGAGAAAAGAATAGGCTGAAGACCGTGAAGAATATTATTTCAAGTGATGCTTGAGGTCTCCATTCATCCATCAAGATTTTGAGAGAAGTATTCTTGCAAAAGGTTGGAGCAAATGTATTTGTGTGTCAGAACGAAGGGCCACTGAAAGGGAACTTGAGACATCAAGGCAATTCGGTTGTATCTTCTACCTTTCATTAATATAATACGGTGGAATGTCTCTTTCCCATAAAATGATTGATATTTTATTGCATGAATCCTTGATCACATGTTTAGGTTATCATTGAATTTTTCTATTGTTTCTTTCACGTTGGTTGATTTGTGTTATTACAGGTCTGATCTCGTAGGAGCATTGGAGCAAAGTAGGATCAACAAAGACATAAGGAAACGATTCATAAGGTATGTTATCTATTCCTCTTTTGGTAATTAAATTCAATGATCATAATCTAGCGAAAGAGTATTGTTCTGTCTTGTTTTGTTCTAGATCCGGGTGGATCTAGGGGGATTAGTTCATGTCTGCATCTACCGATTTACCCATTAACAAAATTGGCGACTCCACTGGGGAGAGTACAACTTGATTATGGATTTTCATTGGCCATTTTCTTATAGCCTATCTTTTACATTCTTTTTCAGCCTTTGAGTCTGTGGGAGATCCAATTAGACTCACTGGGTTTAAAATTTTCCTAAGACCCTTTGTCTTTTTCCAAAATTTTATATTTTATGGAACGCATTTGCACTGCACCCTATTGGCAGCCCATGTAAACCTTCCATTTCCACACCCTAGTGGTTTGTTTCAGTGTGGGATTTCTGTGACCTACATGACTATTGGCTTGCAGAAATCACTCATTTTCGCACTGCGTTATATTGTCTGCCCACGACAACATTTGAAAACTTTTTGGATTCGGTCTTGACCTTTACTATTGTCCTATTTTTGTTTCAGTTAACTGGAAGAATTTTTTTTATACCAGTTCTTGAATGCTTCTGATTGATTCAACTTGATCTTGATTGATTTTGGAGATCAAACACCTCTCTTTTAATTTTTTTCGATCTTTGTTTTGGTCGACAAGGATATAATCTTTGGATTTGGGTCCGAGTGCTTGCTCGATTAAAGCTCTTGTTTTGGGCTTAGATTTGTAAGTTGATTGCATCTTCTGGATGGCTTAATGATTAGAAAAAACATTTCTTGTTCGCATTTGAAGAAATTTTTTCTTGTCAATTTTTATTTTTATTTCCATTGAAAGATCGATTTGGGTGTTTGTTGAGTATCTTATTTTCGTTGGTTGCTTACTCTTTCTTAGTTCCATCCCTGATTTTGGTTTCTAAAAAAAACTATTTTTTTTTAAAGTCTTTTAAGTCATGTAAGCAATCATTTATTCGGAAAATATTGACATTTGAAATATTGAAAGAGAATGAATAGTGCATTACATTGTTGATGATTGTTTGTTACTATGTTTAAAAAGGGAATTGTACGTCATAGTTTGCATTGTTCCAGAAAAAATCTTTTTCCCTGCTATAGATAGAATTCATCGAACAAAAGTTTGCATCATTCATTTCTATTTACGCATTCTTGGGTCAAAGTATTACACAACATTGGTTTCATTCCCGTCTCCCTCTTGAGTAACAACAACCTTTAATAATATTGCGAAACTTTAAAATTCAACTAGTAACATTTTCTAGGGATCTTTTGCACCAACATTATCTAGGATAAAGCTTTGGAATAGACAGTGAGACACACTCTCCAAAGTGAAAAACACACAATAGTATCTTGTGATAGGGAGTGTCAAATTCCATTTGCAACATTTTTTCCTGGGAATCCCTTCTCACACAAGGGTCAAAACTGAGGTCGCATTGAGATTGACAGAGTTACTCACCCTACTTTGTTGATATCAGTGTAGAGATTTCACGTATTACATGGGTCGTTTGAAGGTATATCCACAATGATGAGTGGAAACCTCTCAAATTGATTTCGGGCTAGATACCCTGCCCTTGCATGTGGATCAGATTGTCGACTGTTTCCCCAAGCATCATTGTTGTTTGTGGTAACTTTAGTATCCTATATTATTAGAGTATTACACAAGGTGACTGTGGAAGGGTAAGTCTTCACAATACTTGGAATTGATGTTGGCCAGACTCACTCTGGCTCCTTGGAGGGTATACCCAATATTATGTGTGGGAGTTTGCACCAGGGTGTAAGTCCATTAAGAAGGTCGTCAACGTAACCTTTCCACCCTAACCCAGCCCCTTTTTGTCTCGACCTCACGACGTTGGATTTCATCACCAACTAGTGACTTCGGAATAGGAAGGTCTTGTTTTCTTGGTTTTGATTCCTAGATTTTACTAGCGCGTGCTGTTTGTTTCCATAAGTTGGCCATTGAGTTTCTTGTGTAAAATATTTAGCTCCGCCAACATTGACCCTCCATGCCGCTCACGTAGAATGAAAGGACTACCCCCAGAATATCTGGGAGGTTCTCAACCCTTGCCTGCAAATCCACAGGAGGACTCTCCTCAATAGAGTGAGGTCTAAGACACCACCACTCCACGAGTGGAAGGCTCTGATTCTCTAGATACTTCTCGAATTTATCACAGTTCTGAGAGATGTATTCTTCAGGTAAATTCTTCCAAAGATATTATTGTTGAAACTTCTGGAATACCAACCGGACCGTTCATAGGCCCTGAAGGTCAGGATCCTTTTTGGTCTCCTCACATTCCGAGATGGGATATTTTCAGCCCCAGCACAAGTGTTGACATCTTCATTGAGTATGAGCTACCCGAAACGTCTGATAGAGAATGTACTCTCATTACGACTGCCTATATGTTCGACGGTTCTGACACCCCGTCGGTGGTTCCCAACTCGACCATCCCCCTTCAGACATGCCATTTTATAATGGTCCCAAATACTATGAATATTCCCACCAAGAATATGGTGGCTAGACAAGCCCCCATTGGCATGCCGCTTTCACCCAGACTCACCCCAACACTTCCTCCCGGATATCATGCGTTGAATTATTCTATTCCCATTCCTACACAAGTCCCATATGGAACTCTTGGCATTTCCACTGCTTCTGGGCACAATCTTGTTCCTGGTTTTATTTTGACACTTCCTCGACCCCCTTCTAGAGGGTCTCTTTCATCCCCTATCGGAGAAACTGACCCTAGTGGCGCCACCCAGTCTTTCACACCTAATTACCAGATTTCTGTTGGTGGACAATTTCAACCTGGAGTCCAAACACAATCCCCTTTTGGAGGTCAAATTCCAATTGGGACGTAACCCCCGATTGGAAGGAAACCCCCACCTACCCCACCCTATGGACATAACATACCTGTAAACTTGGCCCAGTATTGGAACTATATTATCCAAAATAATCCTCAATCGACTGGGGGGAAACAACCTCAAGCTAGCTCTTCCATACCCCCTAGTACAGGCCAACCATATCCAGGTCCGTCCAATCCCATTTGGTGCTCGAACGCTCAACCCAACATCCCTGTTCAAGGGAACAACCCTAACCAATACAACCCTATAAGTTACATGCCTCCACACCAACAATCGAATCTACCTGGATCTTCACATTATATGCAAACTACTTATGGTCCTACTCGTATACCTATGGGACTTCCTCCCCAAAGTCACCAGTACCCCCACATGAATAGACAGTTACCATTCTTAGCCACCCTGGACCTCCCTGATCTGTCTATAATTTTAAATGATCCTATTAGTCACTCTCCTCAATGGCCCGTAATACCAGCCAAACTATCATCCGACATTCCTAAGTTCGATGGTAAATCGGGAGAGGACCCAAAAAATCATGTAATGACTTTCCACCTTTGGTGTTCATCCAACTCTTTGATGGATTAATCTATTCGATTACGTCTTTTTCAGCAAACTCTCATGGGTTCAACCGCGAAATGGTATATAGAATTACCATAAGGCTTCTTTACTTACTTTAACACCTCGCCATGGATTTCCTCACCCACTACCAGTTACCGATCCGTTACGAAATAGGAACTGAAATTTTGAGTTCTTTCAAACAAACCAAAGCCACTCATATCTCTGATCACATTCATGAGTGGTGATGAAGACGACGTCTAATCAAACTCGAGCTTCCCGATCAGTTACTGGCAGAGTGGTTCATGAAATCATTCATGAATGACATCACTTGTGACATTTCCATGGGTGGATTTGTCACAAAAGAATAGTCGATCAATTGTGCTCAATACCTCGACCTCGTTTACTCACAAATGGGTACTCTTTACGATTTACTCCCTAATGCACCTCATCCTTCTACTACCACTACTTCAACTACTCTTGTTTCTTCACATGCAACTGATGGTGTGATTGGCACTTTCCATGCCCAACCCCACTCCGCACAAGCCTCTACCACCAAACCCAAGTATGTTGCTTCTAATGTTCAACATGCTCTGTCTCCTACTCCTCCCGCCAGCAAGACTTCTGAGGTGAACTCTGTTCAATCCACCCCTGTTGTAAAGAATAAATATAAAAAAGGGAAGGGTAAGAATAAGGAGGATAAAAATAATCTGCAATTTGAGAAGACCAAAACACAACCTATTGATGATAAGGATAAGAGAAAACCCCGATACCCTTGTATTATCTGTGGCGATGATCACTACACTAAGGATTGTCCAAGACGAGCTGAGGTTACCAAGTTCCTTCAAGAGACCTTGAAACTGCCTACATCGGCCATGTTGTCGCAACCCTTCCCTTCTCAACAAAAGGCCCAATTTGTCATTCATGACCAACCTTCCCCCTCCACTACTTCCTATGTCCTAATGTGTATTGGTGATTCAAAGAAGAACAACATCACACTTACCACTCGAGCCAAAGATTATTATTCCTCCAAGGATAAAGTTGACGAAATAACACCTTCGTTGGTTCAACCATCTCCCTCAGCTCCACCTACCAATGATCCTCTTCATCTCGAACGACCGAGCCTAGATACAGTTATTCGCCCTCCCCCAAAGGGTGTTGTTCAAAAGTCTTCTTTCAATCCTCATGCACGTGTTTCCCAGAACTACAATATTGTTATGGATTTGGCCCAAGCACCGTCTGCACTGTCAGCCCTTGAAGTCCTTCAGAGTGATCCTACACAATGGAAGGCACTGTTGAAATCTATTGGTGGAATCGACCCTACAGATACAAATTTAATAATATTTGACTTGAAAGACCACATTCCAAGGTTACCCCCTCAACTCGCATTTCAAATACAAGTTATTGTCTCCGACAAGAAAATTTGTAGAACAGTTATCAATGAGGGTGCCTTGACGTGTGTCATGTCTATTTCCTGTTGGAAAGCCATCGACTCTCCTCCCTTAACCGAATCACACAACATGCTCAAGGCCTTTAATATCTCTGGATTTAAGCCTTACGGTGTCCTCCCTTCATTGCCCATCATGTTAGAAGGAAAATCGATCAGTGTAGAAGTTGAGGTCTTTGATGCACCTCTCTATTACAACCTTTTACTTGGTCGCAACTAGATTGATTCCATGCATGCAATTGTGTCCACTCTTTTCCATGTCGTACATTTTCCACATCAGGGAAAAGTAATTACGGTGGACAATTGGCCTTCTTTCACTCTGATACATGTACTAGAAATGTACCTTTCATTGCAAAGACACCCCCTGGATATGAGAATGTTGGTGTGGGTCTTCTAAAATATTCCACTCTAATGGGTACTTTCCCCATCCCACCACCCGACGTTCCACATCCTTTGGTTGCCTCGATCAACATGATATCCACCTTCACTTGTGAAACTCTCGTGTCTTCTGACCCGTGGGTAGTACCTGCACCCGGTGATTATCTTCGCTACGTCGACTAGATGCCCTTGAGTCTGGTTGAATCCACTTCCCAAGCCATTCAATAAACATCCCCCTCTACCCCCTCTCTTGGTGATTCATCTTCTAATCCTTTTCATGTAATTTTTCCCACAGATGAGATGATTATGTCGGTTATATTCATGGATGACACACCTTGGGACGATGGACATCATCATTCCATTATCTTCCTAGAACAACACACCCTTGAGATTTACCAACAGATTTTAACTCCGTCGAATGTTGTCGTCATTACTTCGGTTCCCGACCCCACACATGATGTGTTATACGAAGGGAACTTAAGCAACATTTCACCCACCATCCCCCTCGACATCTCTATCAAACCTGGAGTTGTTGAAAATGTGCACATCAAAGCTTCATGTTCCATTGATGAAGTTTCCATGTATCAATCTCTTTTTCAAGAATTTCATGACGTCTTCGCCTGGAGCTATGAAGAGATGCCTGGTATTGACCCCGATATTGTTGTACACGAAATCAAGACATACCTGGGCACTAAACCTATTCGAAAAAGACTTAGACCGCTCCACCCTCGTAAAGCAGCGACTATCAAGCTTGAAGTCAAAAAAATTCTTAAAGATGGTTTTATTTATCCCATGGCTTTAACTAATTGGGTATTCAATCTCGTTCTGGTTAACAAGAAACAAGGTACGATCCATGTTTGTGTTGATTATAGGGATATCAACAAAGATTGTCCTAAAGACAACTTTCCCACCCCCTTCGTTGACCAAATCGTCGATGATTGCACCAGAAGTGAAATATTCTCTCTAATGGACAGTTTTTCGGATATAATTAGATAAACATCTTACCCGTGGATCAACACAAAACCTCTTTTATCTGTCCTTGGGGCACTTTTGCCTACCAGAAACTACCCTTGGGTTTAAAGAACGTCGATGCCACATTTCAACATGTTATGTCTTATGCTTTCCATGATATTAAGCACATTGTCCAACCATATTTAGATTACCTACCAGTGCATTCCATGCATCGTAGTGATCATCCGACCCACCTCTGAGCCATTTTCCTTCGTTGTCGGTTCTATCGTATACGATTAAACCCACACAATTTTTTTTTTGTGTGGAGTCCGACAGACTCTTAGGATTTATTGTGTCACGTCAAGGGATCCAGGTATACCCTTTGAAGGTTGAGGCCATTCTCAATCTCCCTCTCCCTTCTTCACTTCACTAGCTACAAAGTTTGCAAGGGAAGGCAAACTTTCTACGTCATTTTATCCCGAACTACACTGAGTTAACGCTCAGATTTACTCGACTTTTAAAGAAAGGCTCTGAATTCGTATGGGATACCACTACAAACAAAGCCTTCAATGCTTTCAAATTAACTTTAACCTGTACCCCACTACTTTTCCCACCGATTATAGTCGATATTATTTCCTTTATCTCACTACTTTAGATTCGACCATCGCCATGGTTCTGGTCCAAGAGGACGATTCTCACGACGAACATGTTATTTATTATTTGAGTTGGAGTCTCATGACTACCAAAGCCAAGTATTTACATGTTGAAAAGCTGGCCTTGGCAGCTGTTCAAGATGTCCAACGCTTCCAGCACTATATCCTTTTACGGAAGACCACCGTGATTTTCGATTGCAACCCTATGCAACACATTCTTACATGCCAGTTTCTAGGGGGAAAATACTCTAAATGGATTGTGATCCTCTAGGAGTGTGACTTAGAGTTTGAATGTGCTAAGTCCAAGAAATCCTTGGTGTTTGCTGAATTGATATGTGACCTTCCCTGTCCTGAGACAAAAAATGTAGCAGAGGATTCATTACCCGATGAATCCTTTTTTCTGATAAGTTTCGATGACCTTTGGTATGGAGATATCATTATATATATCCAGACTCAAACTTTCTGGCCCGATTTGTATATTACTGACCATCGTCGCATACGTTACCAAGCCCATCAGTATATTATCTTCGGTGATACTCTTTATGACCGTGGAGTTGACTCTGTTTTTTGACGATGTCTCACGTATGATGAGGGTGAAAAATCTTTGAATGACTTCCATTCTGGAGCATGTGGTGGTCACATGTCTGGGTATGCTACTACCCAAAAGATCTTACGAGTTGGATATTTTTGGCCTTCTTTATTCAAACATTGTATTATTTCCATCCAAAAATGCCATGCTTGCCAAACATACAACTACAAAATAAGATCTCACTCCGCTCCCTTACATCCTGTAGTTTCCGTTGGACCTTTCACTAAATGGGTCATCGATTTGATGACGTGTCACCCTCACTCAGCCGAGGGGCATGGGTACATTATTGTAGCCATAGATTGTTTCACAAAATGGGCCGAGGTGATGCCTACATTCAACAACATGGGAAAAACTGCAGCCCTATTCATCTTCAATCACATAATTACATGATTTGGAATCCCACAGGCTATCGTCACCGATGATAGTAGTCACTTTCAAAACTTTATGATGTCTGAGATTATGGAGAAGTTGGGTCTTCAACATGAAAACTCAACCCCCTACTATCCACAGGCCAACGACCAAGTCGAAGCAATAAACAAAGTACTCATTACCATGCTTCGACGAATTATCAGAATTCACAAAACGAGTTGGCACATGATGTTGTTTTTAGCATTGTGGGCCTATCAGACATCCGTGAAGTTAGCCATGGGGTTTACACCTTTCCAATTAGTGTACAGTTTAGAATTTGTTCTACCGATTGAATGTGAAATTCCATCGTTAAAACTAGCCGTCCAACTTCTCCCAAACACCTCTGTTGAGGAAGAACGCCTATTGTATCTTACACAATTGGACGAAACCCATCACGATGCCACCCTAGTTATTGAAACCCAAAAGAAACGCGTAAAATCCCATTACGACAAACATGTCAAGCCACGCATGTTTTTTGAAGGAGATCTAGTTCTCCTCTATGAACAAGATCGTGATTTGTTGGGATCTGGAAAATTCGAGGCTATGTGGTGAGGCCCTTATATTGTTAAAAAAGTGTTAGAGAAGGGAGCATATGAGTTAGTATATTACTATGTCACTCCTTTGAGTGAACCCATAAATGGGATTTACTTGAAGAAGTACTATGCTTAGCCTATCTCTGCATAAGCACTTGTATTTTTACTGTATCATATTCTTGTGTGTGACTTTAGTGTGTTTTTGCTATTTGAATTTTACCCCTGACTACTTACCCTGCATTGTGTTTGGTATCCAGATGTCGGTGTTTTCACTACCTTACATTGGCTTTGCTAATGGTGCTAGCTGTAGTACCCAGAATTTAGCTTATGTTGCTTCGGCAATCTATGCACCCTCAAACGAACTTATTTGTCTACAAGGTGTTTGTCTCGGTCGAGAGACCAATAATATCGCAGAGTATAGCGTGGTCATCGAATTATTGAGTAGTTCTATTTCGCTTGGGATTCGTCGCTTCATTATACGAATTGATTCACAACTAGTAGTTCTACAACTAAACAATGTCTATACTATCCAAAGCCCTACTCTATTACAGGTATATTTATGAATCCGCCTCTTGGAATGTCATTTCGATTATATTGAATACCAACACATTCCTAGATGTCTAAATACATTAACTGATGCTCTAGCTAATAATGTATTAGAAAAACATTTGAGACATTTGTAATTCCAATCACATTTCACATATTGTACAAAGAGCAGAGTAAACCAGTAAAAGCCTCATGTATATATATAATGATATAATGTTTTACAAAAAGAGTTTTCATCCGAAGGTCAAAATATCAAAATATAGAGCCCATGGCCCCTACAAAATAGCCTCATGGATGCCTCTCGTGATAGCATACTACTGCTCTCGCTACCCTATGTAGTAACCGACTAAGTGAGCCGGATACGCCTACAGTATGGCGTTGATAACGCCTCGAGATCTCCTCGATGGATATATCAGGGATGTCTACTGTCAATCCTTCTAGGTTCTTCTCTATCACATCATAAATTTGGGCATCCCATATAACCACTACGCGTGTCTCTCTTCGCCTCTTAATAGGAGAAGACCCCGGGATCAATATGGCCCTACATCTGCATGCTCAATTTTTTTTTATTAGTCTTTCGATTAGAAACACAAAAACATTAAATATTTTTAAAAAGTCCTAAAAACATTGTAAAAACACAAATGCCTTTCTTACCTAGATCTCCCCACTGATATCCCTCGGGGAGAACCAAATATGGATCACCCAAAAAGTCTAGACTGACATAACCATAATCATCAATCATCAGGATTTGAGGTCCCAACCAATTGAAGAATGCATCACCATACTTCACAATTTGTCCCGCCACATGCCGTGTCATCAGATCACACCATCTTTTCATTCATGGGTCTCTCAGGGATGGTATTCCCCATTCCACCTGTAGGTGTAAGTTTGGAACTCTTTTGAGGAAGAAAGATACTAAAATAGAACCATAATCGAACTATTTTAGGTCCTCGTTCTTGCTTTTCGTGAGTTGAGTTTTCATGCTGCGTAATAGACCATCACACCAATTGAATAATCGAGGCTCCAAGAATTCAATAGCATATTGGAAGTAACTTTGGAGTGACATGTGTGGCGAAGCACTCCCTACCATCCATGCAACAGTAAACAAGATGGTCCTGAGGGTCAAATCTCTCACACCTCGGATTTCTACTTTTCCTTTATGCCTTTCAGCGTCAGGGTCACAATGCTCACAAATGTACTCACTCATGGGCAGTCCACCACCTCGACCACCTGTCAAAGTCACACATGCCCCACGACATGAAAACCCTGTCAGGAAATAAATATCCTCAATATCCAAAGAGAGGACATGAACACCCATGTGGAACACTTGTTATTCTGAATCCCACATATGGACTAGATGTTCTAGTAATCTTCGTTGGGCTCTCATGCCCTGAACTTTGAATAATTTTAATAGACCACATTGCCGAAGGGAATTCACAGTCCTTGGATCATTTAAAGCCATAATATCATCTTCTTCATGCTCACCCTCCCTCCATTCCAACATATTTGAAAGAAAATACCTGCATGGGAAACAGAGAAGATCTTTAGCACACCTTTTCAACATCTTTTGGGATTTTTATTGAGTCAACATTCACTTTTCTTTTTTAGTTTTCTGGCCGCCGCGACCAAAATTCAAATAGAGTGTGGAATATCCATGAGTGCACCTTAACTCACCTATGGATATCGTTGATTTCCGCAGGGCCCGTTATAGGCCACTCGCGGCGACCCCAACACACGACTAGTAGTCCCAAATCATGAAAAAATCTTGATTTTTACCATCAAAAAAAAAAAATAATCCGTTGAAAAGATAGAAGATGAGATGATTACCTCTTTCATGCAATCTATTCATAGAATGATGCCCTATATACTCTGTAATCTGTCACCGAAGTTGAGGTAAAAAACAAGGGTTTTTGGTAAGTTTTTGACCAAGTGAAAATAAAATGGTGAAAAAGACTTTTTACTTCTATTTATTACTTTTTTATCATTTTTTCTAATATTTTGTTTCATATAAATATATTTTGGTCAAAAACACATTACCTCTAAAGGTCTTGTGAGTGTTTTGTTCCTTGCAGGAAGGAATATAGGACTTTGGACATCGAATTATGGATAGTTTCTATGATTTATTCTATTTTTGTCTCATGTACAATTACTTTTTAAGGTTTTATAGAAAAACCTCGATCATAGTCTTTGTTCCTTCTCGAGATCGAAAACCAATGAGAATGTAACCGAGTATACTTTTGTCATATTTTTGTACTCACCATGGTAACATGAAAATAACGAAACCTATGGAGAATTCTTTAAGCTCTTTTCATGCTCCTTAAAAACGAAAAGATTGTTGAGCGACCTTGTTCTTTTCACACCCGTAAAAGTATTTGAAGAAAACATTTGATGGGTGATAGTTTATCACTTTTTTCGGTCCTGTCAAATTATTCTACGAAAAATTAACTGAGAGAGTTCTCTTTTAAGTGTTTTTCTAGACTCTATAATCATGAAAAACCTTCGAGTTTTTTTATCTTTGGACTCGTTAAACAAACATCGACAGGCCCATATGGGACCAAATCACTCCTTCTTAGGGGTCGTTAACTGTACTATGAGGGACTTGTCCAAAGGATGAGCTTACATCAACAAGAATATGTTATCCTCCTCAATCTTGCATAAAAATAAAGAGGTACTCGCTAGAAATGGTGGGCGAAAATTTGGGAAAGGAATGTCTCTCTGTATCTGTATTAATGGCAGTAAGCGTTGCCCTTGAACATGACACCCCTCTTCGTCATATTGTATCTAGATTGGGTAATTCATTTGTCTCTTGTTTGACCTTCTGCAAGTTCATATCTCGGGTCGTCTTTGAGTCAATACTGCCAAGATCATTGCCGTGTCATTCATATTTTCAAGAGAAGTTCAACCAAAACCTTCTATCAAGTCGGCCATCTACAATTGTCCATTCTTACCATGTCAGCCTTCCCTGTGTTAGTCCCAAGTCACATATGTATTTTTCTCTACCCTAAATCTGTTACTTATTTCATGTCATTGATGGGGGATACATCAAGGCCGTCCTATGACGAGCCTTTTCCTGTCGACTTCAGCTCATTATCCAGGAAAAAGTTTTAGAAATTATTTAGTACCTTAGAGCCTGCATGCCTCAATGGCAGGTTCTTCACTTTCGACAATGGATCTACATCATTGATCCCTGATCGAGAGATTCTTTCAAGTGTTCGACTTCAATTCATTCATTCACACTTTTTGGTTTGTACTGGGGTACCTTGGGATTCATTGACATCAATGGTGATTTCCCTCACACTTGTTAATAGTTTTCGTTAATGACTGGTAATCAAGTGGTTTCTATTCACGTTCGACTTCAACATCTATAATCACGTGACTAGATTCGTACTAACGGACGATGGATTGAAGACCCTGGACTTCATCATTTTTGGTCAGGTTGCGAAGGACTATCCGTGATTTGTTTTGACACATGGATCCACTTTGTATGTCTCGTGGCTATGTTCATACTTGATTTTTTCATGAATGGATCCGCAATGTATTCCCAGTGGCTATGCAGAATCTTGTTGACATGGATCCACATTGTATAAATTGGTGGCCATGACCTACATTTATGATTTCAATCATTTACGGTCTAGACATGGGAATGCCTACTTCAGACATTATATGATATTGTATAGATGCTTGATTGTTTGCAAGTTCCTGATTGGTGCGCCCCTAGTTCTTGACACATACAGTCTTATTTTACAAAGTATTTTGGCTATCTCGAGTTTTGGTCTCATATTTTGGGGGTCATTCTGTTACACATTATTTTGGTCACCCTAATGATGGTTACATAAACATGTGTTTAGGTTCCCAATATAATCTTTTTCCTAAGAAAACAAACCTCTTTCCACCCTTGCAAGATGTATTTTTGGAAGGCCGTCACGAGCAGCTACCTTTACACAGTGCATAAATCCCTAATTTCTGCATGCTGTACTATAGCCAGTCCACGGGATTTCCACAGGTTGATATATAGGCAGGTCATGACGACTCTTTGAAACTAAAAGAGGAAAGAAGTTCTATCAGCTTCCAAAAGTGGAATCTTCTAGAAATATGAAGTGGCGTCCATGTGGTTATGATCCTACTGACTTCTCTAATTTGATGGGATCATCCTCATCTCTTTAACCACTTTAGCTTCTCCTATATAATGATAGGCTTCTCATGGAAAAGGTTAGAGGTACAAGCATAAAGAAGCATAGATATTGAGAAAAGAATAGGCTGAAGACTATGAATAATCTTATTTCAAGTGATGCTTGAGGTGTCCATTCATCCATCAAGTTTTTGAGAGAATTCTTCATGCAAAAGGTCGAAGAAAATGTATGTGTGTGTCAGAAAAAAGGGCCACTGAAAGGGAACTTGCGACATCAAGGAAATTCAGTTGTATCTTCTACCTTTCATTAATATAATACGATGGCATGTCTCTTTTGTTAGAAAAACAAGACCGTAGAGCAATAAAATAAAACAAATGCGGAAAAAAAACACAGAAGATACACAATACAAGAGAGACATAGATTTACGTGGTTCACCCAGTGTGGGCTACGTCCACCAGAGAAATTGACAGGTCCTTCCTTTATTATTATCCAACAAATGAAGGGATACAACCTACAACAAAACCCGTTGTAACTTCCTCTTCTTTATCTCATGGTATCCTCTATCAGAATACAATACTCACCATCATACATAGCCACAATACATTTCCCTCATAACAGAGGGTTTCCTTCTAGGGTAAAAAACCCTAACATAATTTCTACCGTTAGATCTATGACCTTATAATGAACGGTCCAGATTTACAATGAAATTACAATGTACATTTACAAGGAAATTTTTCCTTCGGGGGGGTTCTCCCCCGAACCCCCGTTGGGGACCCGCTTTCCCTTGAACCCCCCAGCCGAGGGGATAGCCCACCAGACCCCGTAGAGGGGGTACCCCCCCTCTTTAGTCCCCTGCGTGGAATAGTGCACATACTTCCGGGGTGTAAAGTCTTCATGGGGTATAAACACGGTTGAAAGCAAGGACCTCTGAATCAGGAACATAATCAGGCTCCACAACCAACAATCTCCCACTTGGAGACTAATCTCAACAAATCCACCGCTACTATATGTGCTGGACTCTGAACCTTCTTGGACCTGGAAATTTTCTCATCTTCATCTTCATTCTTGAAGACCAACTGAAACTGAGCATGAACTCAGTTTCTCTCTGGTTACTCCCTTTGTTAACATGTCTGCAGGATTTTGCCTAGTGTGTATCTTTTCCAACTGCAAATTTCCATCTTCCAAGGCAGATCATATGAAGTGGTACCTCAATTGTATATGCTTAGTCTTTGAATGGAAGGTTGAGTTCTTTGCAAGATGAATTGCACTCTCACTGTCACAGTACAACCTGTTATTCTCTTGCTTCTTTCCCAACTCCTCCATAAAACTTTGTAACCAAATCATCTCTTTACTAGCCTCTGTAGCAGCAACATACTCTACCTCTATTGTTGAAAGTACAACAACCTTTTGCATTTTCAAAATCCAACTTACTGTTATTCCACCTATAGTAAAAACATACCCTGTGGTGCTCCTCATGTTGTCTTTATCACCTGCCATATCTGAATCAACATATCTCTATAGAAAAGTGTCTGAACCTCCAAAACATAATGCATGAGTATTAGTACCTCTCAAATACCTGAGAATCCACTTTACTGCCTCCCAATGTTCTTTACCTAGATTGTTCATATACCTGCTCACAACTCCCACTGCATGTGCAATAT
>ML850121.1:9947-22705 GCA_009831015.1 Picea engelmannii
CTTTAATCATGTTGTGCATGACCGTGTTGTTTATGTATCATGTTTTCCGCTGTGTAAATGAATTATTGTTGAGTGCTATGGCTTGTTTAATTGTAGCAGTAATTTATATGTTTTACTCTGTAATTTAAGTGTGTTTAATTGTGTTAAATGCATGTGGTTATACTGGCTTGTGTTATTATTAAAAAGATGTGTACAAATTGGTATCAGAGCGCGAGTAAGCTCTGAACTGTGAAAAAGTACACTACAACTTGCATTCACAAGAACATTATTGTTACAATGAGGCTCCAAAGGCCTTTTTAATCTAAATAAAATCCAAAACCCTAACCCCAAAAGATGAAAATCCAACAGTTTTGTGGGCCCCGTTTTGGGTAGTTTGGTGTATCAACTTCTCAGGGGCGTATCTTTGGTATACAATCTCTGTTTGGGGCGCACGATAGATTGTTAGAAAGAAATCGAAGAGGAGATTAATTTTGGGTGCTCAATCACAACATTTAGCTATAATTTATATGCCCGACCGTGAAAAAAAAATTAGGCCCTCAAAATCGCCCCGAAAGTTTAGAAACCGAAAAACTGTTAAAAATAGTAAGCTGCCAGAAAATTGTTTTGAGCCAGTTGGAATAGGTGGGTGGCCACTGATATCCATCTAGATCAACATCACATATCTTCTCAAACATAATCTACCACCATTCTAGCGAGTCATTCACTCTCTAATTTTACATTTTTTGTACATTCTCTCAATAATAAAAATTGTGCATTACTATATCTCTATGTTTATTGCAACATTTATCTGTATCTCATAATATCTCTGTATATTTCCTTATTATATCTCCACCTTCAAAGGGAGTGACAGGTGTTATAGCTCTCTAATATATATGCAAGGTCCAATAATAGTATTTGGCTTAAGTTCTCAAGGCACCAACTAAAAAGGATCGACTATACTCTTAGTTGTACTACTTGATTTCTTATGTACTAGAGAGTAATATTCCTAGGTGTTGTTCTTAGTGCACAATGGCAAAACAATGATCAATCAACTTATATAAAGCTAATTTCAAGTAACCTAGGGGACTTCCAACATACTAGAGGGTACGTCGAAATGAAAGTTTGTATACATGTGTTGTTTGATGCATTATTACTCAAAGGGGTACCGACAAGGGTTACAAGGGTGTACAACCAAGTGAAACTACTTGTATTTTTTGTGTATTCTTCCCCTACCATAGATTTGCCCATTGAAAAATAGATCATTGTGTTATTTATAGACCTCGAAATACATTTCTAGCCTAAAAAAAAGTTGCTCTAAAATATAAGGAAAGTGCTTCGATGCCACTTGTAATGTTTTTTATTAGAACATTGAAAGATTCAAAATTAGAATAATAAAATATACCTAGATTTATTACAAAAATGAAAAATTATAAGAACAAAACATCTCATTACATTGCTTCTATTTCTTTGTATAGTTCTATCTACCTGCTAGGAACTTTATACTAGGTGGAACCTTCTATTAAATCTTCTTACAATTATTGCTTTCACAGTTCTATCTAAGCCTTATTTACTAAAAATGCTCTCGATACATAGCAACCTATCTATCTACTTAGAAGGTTAGGATAGAACGCTAACAATATCTTCATCAAAATTACTTCATCCAAATTCATCTCATATGTTGCCATCTACTGAAGGATAGAGATTCCCATGAAGGACAAGGTGCCACATTTGGTAAACAAAATCGTCAATCTACCGTCACTTATCCGCGACATCTGTGCATGAAGAGTAGTGAATCCAGTTAATGAGCCATGGTGTTTTGGCAATGTATCTCTGGTTGTTTTTGTAAGGGAAAAGAATCGCTCCCTTACCCTCCCTCTTCTCCATCTCCATGAACTGGATTTACGTGACCTCAACGATTAAGAAAGCAATAAAATCGCTAGTTTCTGCTCGCCGAACCGTTAGTGTAGCATTGGCGATTTTAAGAAAGAAGGTAGATTGCCTCTCGCATCAAGAAACTGTTTGAAATATGCAAATAACGTTTGGGAAGTTCACATGGAGTGTTTTAGTAAGGAAAGTAGCCAGTCATCTTTCGCGTATAGAGGATCAGGTCGCCAAACATCCGTACGTGATGCCTAAATATGTGCCATGCAAAGTTTAAATTGGATAAATTGCATATCAGACTACTTTGAAGATTTAGATGTTTTAAAGATGGTTGAATGTTTTTTAATTAATATTTTATAAAAAAAATTGTTTTTCTTACTTATTGTTTCAATTTCTTATACATTTTATAACATATTAATTAATTTGTTTGTGTAACTTAATTTATAAAAAACATATAAAAATAAAAATAAATTTATTCAACAAACTTCTTTATTTTATTGTTTTATAATACACTCTATGAAATATATTTTCACTTTCACTGAATATGCTATTAGATCTCTATTAGTTAGTATTCCAAATAACAAATCCAAACTATTATCATATGAGGTTCGTCAAGGTCACAGGTGACAACCATGAGCGTGGGCAAACAAGCAGGTGCTTTTTTCGGCAGCGAAGATCCCCCCCGTGTAGTTTAGTTTAGCGCCACCTCTAAACGCGGTTGGAAGGATTCCATAGTTGGCAGGGGAGTAAAACTTTGGAGGGGGCACTAAAATAGCAAGCGCGCCCAGATCACAGATCGTGATCAGATCAACGACCACCAATCATTTCGGCGCCACAAGCTGCATGGGCGTTAAAATCCAAAGGCGGACTGAAATCCAAACCGCGGTATTGCAGGGAGGCTATGTGGCGGAAGATGGTTCATTTCGGGCCCGAAAGCAGTGTGGGTCCAAACCGCTTTCGATAGCCCTGAAATCACTTGCGCGTATAATGTTGTATCCAACAAAAACATGTGGTCTCCCTCTAGTCATCCAACCGCTCTCAGATCCCGAGGAGGATTCAGTTAATGAAAAAGTACTGGTAGTTGAAGCCTCATCTCAGTCCATAAATAGAAAGCATGGAAGTTATGGCTGAGGAGACAAAACTATCATCCCGAGGTACCAGGATGGACAGTTTCTTCTTGCAGGCCCATACTGATTTGAGTTTGCGTCTGACAGGAGGAAACATGCATAGTCTGACTGAAGGATGCATAGACAAAAAACCTTGGATGGGATGGCCAGATGACTCTTCTAGCAGTTGTTCACTGATCTGAGTATAAATAGATTAGTTGAAGATTTTGTTATGGTCATCGAATGGTTGAGCAGAGCTCCCTATTTGGTAATATTTTTATACCATAGTTGTTCTCTAGTTATGTATGAGACTTGAGACTTTCTCAGTAATAGAAGTTAGCTTCTTTCATCATCTTGTTTACCGTTGTGCTGAAACACTCGTGCATGGATGATCCAGACGAGTTGTTGTAGTTGTATTGTAATGGAGGTTTGATTATAATGTTGTTGTGACTTATTTCAGTATTCTCTTTCGTTGTCTTGTTTTCTCTTATGCTGAAATGCTTGTGCATGGATAATCCAAACGAGTTATTATAGTTGTATTGTAATGGAGGTTTGATTATAATATTGTTGTGATATATTTCAGCATCTTAAACTTGAGTTCAAGAGTGCTCTTGTGCCTGAGTTTTTCTTCACCAAGCTGGTTGAAGGCCAAATGCTTGTGGAAGACTTGTCCATCTTTCTCACTAAGTCTTCCCCCTTCTCACTTTTAACCTTAAACCACTGACTAAAGTTAATGAGGACCTCATTTCCATATGCATTGCTTGTCCAGTTTATGTGTTAAAATATTCTTGTACTGAGCTTTGTCCATTTGATATCCACTCATAAACCTACCTCGACAAACATTCTGATGGGTACTGGGCTTATCCTCTTGCAATCTGAGGGTGACTCTCAGTCCTAACATTCTTGGCATTGTTTCTAGGAAACGAATTGAAGACATTTCCTTGGGATTCAAAGACAAAGAAATTCTAATTCTGAAGGTGCATCAGAAATCAGTACCTTGAAGATTGCAACTTGCACCTGGAAACTCCATTGTTTCAGTTGTAGCTCCTAAAGGAAGACACACAAGATCTAATCCATAGCTGCCTCTTTAAACACCTAAAGCTGACCCAAAAAATATTATCAAGAAAGGAAATACCTCTCAAGAAGGGATTTCAGCTATTGTACCAGGTGATTCTGGTATTTCACATAATTCGTCTTTTAAAAATTGAGTAGATGTATCTAATTCACCTTTTATACCATCTGTTGAAGTTTCCATAAGTTTAGATTTTGAAACATTTCCTGTTGAACTCCCCCCTTCTAGTCTTCATTTGGAAGGAGAAAGTTTTGAAACTCTTGTTTCCCCTGATATTGTAAAGTGGTTTAGACCTAGGAGCTTAAAGTATTTTTCCACTTTAGGTTTTCCTACTCCTCCTCCTATCAAATTTGTTGTATCTAAAGAGGGGGAAACTTATTTTCCCTTGAACCCCATATCATTCTCCTCCAACACTTAGCCGTTTCCCTTTTCCCCTAGAAACACAATTGTAGTCCTACCTATCCCAACTCCATCTCCCCCTTGTTCTCCTACAATTCACATCCAAATGGCAGGTGCTAATCTTCCTAGAAACACGATGGATACCATAGTGGTTTCTATATATGCCCCTCTTGTTTTACCTCATCCTATGAATGCTCTCCCAGTTGGAGACTACCTTAAGTACATGCCCAAGTTCACAGGGGAGGAAGACATAACTGTCGAAGAACACCTTTAAGATTTTTATAGTTATGCAGATAATATTAACATTGAAAATGAAGATGTGTGGATGAGAGTTTTTGTTCAAAGCCTTAATGGTGAGGTTAGGAAATGGTTTAGGGAGTTGAATCTTGGATCTATTGCTGGGATTGAAGCTCTGGATGATTCATTCTTGAGGCATTGGGGAGATAAAAATATTTTCTTTATTATATTACAGAATTTGGGTCACTTAAGAGGAAAGAGGGGGAATCTATTTTAGACTTCTCAAAATGATTTAATAAGATCTATAATAATATTCCCACTAAAATAAATCCTACAGAAACCTCTGCCAAGATTACTTATGCCAGTGCTTTTGACCCTTCGTTTTTCCTCCTGTTGAGAGAAAGAAGAGCTACCTCTTTAGCTCATATGAAAGATGTAGCCCTTGAAGTAGAGTCTAATATATTGGCAGCTAACAAAATTAGGAGTAAATATGATAGAGACAAAAGAAAAGGTAGGGTTGAAGCTTCAACCTCTGATTCCTTTGCTACCCACCCTCAAGTCGATGAATTGACAAAACTGGTAAAATCACTTTCTACAGAAATGGAGAAATTGAAATTTGAAGGAAAGCAGAGCTATAGGAACCCCCAAAATGTTGATAATAGGGGTAATTTAAGAAGACCCAATAATTCCCCTCAGATCATCCAAAGAGATCAAAGAAATAAGAATAGGGATGATAAAAAAATCCAAGCCCCTCTCCAAAATAACCTTGTTACCGATGAAGAAGGAGAGGAAGAAGATGCAGATCCTAAAATCCATTTTCTTGGTGACACCTCTTCATCTCCTCATTTAACCCAATATGCATATGAAGAGGCTCTCATGGGTAGCCAACTAAATGAGCTGAGCAAAGGGAAAAGGAGCAGTGGAAATCCAAATAGATACAACCTAAGGTCCAAGGAGAAAGAGGGAAATCCTGACCTTCCTGATCAACCTACTAGAGAAGAGAATCCTACTAATGGTGTGCCAACTAGTAGCAATAAAAAGAGGCACAAAACCCCCAGGAAGTGTTTAAGATCCCTACCCTAGAAGTTAAGGAGATTTTGAATCCTCCCTCCTCTTTTAGCTTTGAGAATAAGATTCAAAAGATTAAAATCCATATACCTTTCTTGGAGCTAGTTAAGAATGAGGATTTCAAAAGGTACCTTTCCAAAATGTTGTAGCCTGAACCTTCACCTTGTCCCAGAGATTCAGTCAACCTCCAAGATGAAAAACTAATTGTTGTACTAGGGCCTTTGGTAGAGAATAGGGACGACTCTTCCCCTCTTTTCTATGCATCATTGAACATTCATGATAAAGTGTTGCACAACTACTTGATGGATTCAGGGGCATCGCATAACCTCATGACTAAGAGTGTCATGGATGAGCTTGTTTTGGAAGTTACAAAAACCTAACATGACCTATACTCATTTGATTCTAGGAAGGTGAAGTGTCTTGGGGTTATTAAAGACCTAGTTGTTTCCTTGTTCCAATTTCCAATGAAAAGTGTGGTCATGGATATTGTAGTGGACGATGTCCCGCCTAAGTTTTGGATTCTCTTGTCTAGATCTTGGATCAAAAAGCTAGTCGGAAATTTTCATATGGATATTTCATATGCCACCATTCTTGTGTTTGGGGGGGAGCATAGAAGGATTTATAGGAAAACACAACTTGCTTACATTATCAGTGATGAAGAAAATCCTACCAACCAGCCCATTTTTGCAGTTGATATTGATTTAGGAACCAATATGTTATGGCTCACCGATGCTCCTCAAACACCTATTGAAATAAAAAATCCTCCTATTACCTCTTGTGAATATCCTCCTCACAATACCTCTATTTGGAATATTTGTTTTCATGGAGCCTCTTCTAGGGAGAGTGTTGGTGTTGGGGTAGTCTTTATTTCCCCTACCCAAGAGACCATATCTCTGTCTTACAAGCTTGAATTTGAAACAACAAACAATGTGGCAGAATATGAGGCTCTTGTTATAGGTTTGAGGGATGCTAAAGACATGAAGATTGAAGATCTAGCCGTGTTTGGAGATGTTGAGTTAATTGTTCATCAAGTCAAAAATATGTATCAATATAAACACCCCAGGTTGAGGACCTACATAAATGACGTCTGGGATCTTGTTGATAGTTTCTTGTTGGCTTTTAATATCTCATTTGTTCCAAGAAAGGAGAACAATATGGCAGATTCCTTGGCTGTATCAACAAGTAATTTCAGGGTTCCTTTGCCCCCCAAACTCAAGTATGTTGTGGAAGTAAAGTATAGACCCTCTATTCCTGACAATGTCAAACATTGGAAGGTTTTTGAGGATGATCTTCAGACAAAAATATTTCTTGAGATCGTGGATGAATTTTCTGTTGGATTACTAAGAGGGGGGGTGAATCAATAATAGAACAATTTAATCCTTTTTAACCATATAATCCAAGTGTTATATCAATGTATCATTATCATCCAATAACTGCAAATTAAATGAACAAATGAACAAATGAACAATCATACATATAAACAGTACACCGGTGTTTTACGTGGAAACCCAAAGCGGGAGAAAACCACAGAATACTTTTTCTTATATGTCTTGAAGAATCACATTCATTGGAATCATCAACTTCATTTGTTTTCCAACTGCAACTCGAAGGAGGCTCCAACCCCCTAGTTTCTCAGGCTACAACTTGAGGGATGCTCCAACTCCCTGATTCTATGGATACAACCAGAAGGAGGCTGCAACCCCCTATGTTCTCTAGCTACAACTAGAAGGTTCCTACAACCACCTATCCTTGCCCTGTCCAACCACCTTGATGTATAAGTAGAATGATGGAACCATTGTTACACTATCACTGTGAGATATACTACTGTAAACATGTACCAATCAACCTGCACCAAATAACCTGTACCAATAACCTGTAATCAACCTGTACCATAAACAAGTGCACCAATCATGCACCAACCTGTACCTTAACCTGTACCATGTATTGTGCCTGAGTTTGTACTTAAGGCTTAAAGCACAATGTCAGGTATCAGGAAATGAGGAAAGTTTTAATGTTTTCTTTTTCTATCTCAGTCATGTGAGAAAAATTCCTTAAATCAAATTAATAGTATGAGAACTTAGAGGTCATTTTTCGTGTGTGAGTTAAATTTGAAAATATTGGATGTAATGAGAGAAAAACATAAAGCTGTTAGAAAAAGCAAGGCATCAAATACAGAAGAATCTTACTTTGTTAGAGAAGAAGAAAATAGATAATATAACCTTAAATGAAGCATAACATGTAGCAATCTAATTAATTCACAGGTCTTGTATTTACTAATAGTAAATACAGAGGAAAATTTGTTTGTTATTAGATAACTGAATGAAATATAACCACAGTAGAAGTTGTACTAAATTGCGATCAGGCATTCATCAAGGAAATATATGAAAAGATTCTAGAAATGGGAAAGATGGAAGAACACATAACTCAAATGGACGAAATGTGGAATCTTTGGTCTGCACTTGTATTAATTCTCAATGAGGAGAGTTTTCTTGATTACAACCGGCAAGAAGAAGACTTTGTTTATTCTTTTGAATATGCATTTATACAAAAGTTCTCAACCTCAAACAGTTGGAATTTCCCTATCTTTTAGAATAATTAAAATTTCAAAATATAGAAGTTGGAATGATTCACTTGCATTCTTCTTGATCTTCTCGTAATGTTGGCATAGGAATTTTCCTTTCCTGTCTTCTAGATCGGAAATAGATAATGTACACAGATTGTATCATTGGTTTCCAGAGGTACTACATTTTCCCTGCTCAATACATTTGATGCATTTGCCCACAAATTGAGCTACCAACCTGGAATATTATGTTAATTTATTGGCCTAAAAAATGTACAATTTCTTTTCCAACTAAGGCAATCTCTCTTCTATTCGCCTATCCTCTGAAATAATGTACTGCAGTTGTAGATTAGGCTTCACTAGCCATATATCTATTTGAGCAATATCGACATGTTTTATCTGTGATATTTCAACTTGGGCTTCTTCCATATTTGTATTAATGTCAAGATGATGTTTAGATATATCAATCTGACCCAGTATTCCATAACTATCCTCTTTATCAAGGCCTA
Source organism: Picea engelmannii (assembly GCA_009831015.1). Lineage (NCBI taxonomy): Eukaryota > Viridiplantae > Streptophyta > Pinopsida > Pinales > Pinaceae > Picea > Picea engelmannii. The sequence goes on from ML850121.1 coordinate 18,759, forward strand.
ATAATTCTTTCTTAAGTGAATAAAAAAATTCTTCACAAAAATATTTCACTTCCTTAGCCATTTTCCTACCTTCGTCTATGTTTGACTCCCAAGTCTTTAGTATAATATCACCTCTGGTTTGCTCTGAAATGGACAATCCAGAAACCATAGCGCTTCCTTCTCTGGCTGATTATATAACCACTTCTTGGAAGGTAGTCCGGGAAATAATAGCCTCTCTCTCTCTTAAAACAATATTACTTAATGCTTCATCCATCACCTGAGAATGATTTTGGACGATTTTTACTTTAGAGAGGAGGCTTTGTTGAGATATTTCCAGTTTCTTTAGCACTTCCAATGATTGAGCTTGAAATAGTGTTATATCCACAACCATTTTCTCATTGGAACTGACCTTGTCTTGTAATTTTTTTATCAAATCATCTTGTTGGATAGTCCGTATTTCGCTCACTTTCATATTCTTGTGCATTTCATCAAGACTGGACTTGAGAAGTTGGATTTCTTTCTTATCACTAGCTCTAGCTTGTTCAAGCCCTTTATTGACTTCATCTCTAACATTCTTTTTTGTAGTCCTTATTTGATTTTGCAACTGACTTATCACCTGATTCTTCTGCTTCAGTTTTTCTTTTATATTATCAACTAAGAATAGGTTAGTTGTTGCAAAAGCTCCCAAAGAGCCTGCTACCTCTGTAGCAAAGTCTTCTTCTTTCAAATTTTTTCCATCCAATAGTACTCTGTGATTTTTTATCATTGCACCCTCTTTCTGGTGCATTTTATTCTTCACCATAGGTTTCCTTTTCTTACTGAAAAAGAAATCGAAGGGAAGTATCTTTTCAATAGGGATAGGCGTGAGATCCCCTATGAGTATTACCTCTGCATTGGGGTTTCCTCTGGTGAATTTCAATGGCATGAAAACCTGAATGGCGCTGCTGATTTTTGTAGATAACTTTTTTCCAATTCCATCTGTAGTTGATTTATCTGATGAAGACAATGGCCTATCTTCTCCTTGATTTATTAATGTCTTTGATTGGTCTTTTCCCTGGTCATCAGATACCTCTGTCGCTAGGATATCCTTTTTCTGAGTTGAGATCTCATATTTTTTTTATTTTTCTAGGGCTTCTTGTTTTCTAGAGCTTCTGACTTCTGTATTCTAGGTCTCTGTTTGTTGTGTAGCAGGGGACATTGGGTTTTCCCCTTGTAACACTTTCGAAAGACTACTTCTTCGGTTCTTTTGCAAGTTGTAAAAATCAATCATTTTATTAGGTAATAGAGCTCGAACTCGGCTCATAACTTCTTGGTAAGATCTCACCCCTTGGAACATTTTGTCCTGAAGGGATTCTTCATGTTCATACTTTTTGAGATTGCAATTGGCCATATGGTTACCCACGACCTTCTGGGGGTCATGCTTCTTAAATTCAATGTTAACCGGTTTTATTTCTTCTAAGGCAACAACCTCCACTTTGGAGTGGCTGAAATCCAATAAAAAAAATGCACCAATCTGTAAGGGAAAAGATGGCCATACCTTTTTCTATACTACTTTGAGATATTTGCTAATTCCCCTGAGTACAGTTTGTCGTGTGACCTCGCAACACACTAGTCGGTCTAGTAAAAATTGCAGTAAAGCATATGGGGGAACCGAGCAAACGAAAACTCTGATATAAGAGAAGTGTTCCTCGATATACTAGTCTTCCACTTTATCTAGGTTAGCCACAACTGTGTCTGAGATTCTAGGAGGCGAGTGACCAAAAATAGCAATGTGCATGGGCACTGCTACCCAATTACAGATTTCATAAAATAAATCCTTCACCTTGTCTTCCCAGAGTTTTGAATGATAAATATGAATTGGTTTTGCATTATCTAGAGTCCAGCTCTATCCCATCATCGAGAAAGGTGTCATGACATAGATGGCGTCCATGATATAAGATGACATGTAAAATGAAGTTGATTTCCCCTTGGATTTATTTGTCTGGTATTCTATAATTTCACTAGTTAGACTGTCCGACAATATCTTGGCCCAATCGAAAGAATAACCTTCCACCACTGTGTGTATAATGGGTACCCATGGTAGAAATAAATGGGTTGTGTTCTCTTTTCCATAAAGTTTGCACATCATCATGGCTATATACATGAACTGTGGTTCTAGCGATGCGATTGAGTATATGTCGTGAGAATCGACTCTGAACTTTTCGGGGCGTGAGCACTAGTCCTCAATCAAGTCGGAAATATTCTTTCCATATTGATCACACTCCTTGATAAAATTCTCTAGAAAACTGGCATTGTAAATGAAGTTTGATGTTGAAGACAATTTATACACCACCTGTATGTGTTTCGGTTGAAATGACCCAACAACTACCTTCTGAGAATTGAAAATAGTTCTAGTTGGGATATCCACATGATCCAGTGCCTATTTAATCATGTCATTATAGGGTAAAAGACTCAGCCTTGTTTCTACCTTATGCATATCTGCCTGAGCAATAGTATTGTATTTGGTAGATAAGTCTTCCTTTTCGTTGTCTCTTGAATCATCAGGGAAGTTTACCAGCTCATACTGTAGGCTGTTGAATACATTCGTCCAGGTTTTAACTATGTTTATACTTCCGAGTGAGGTGTCGGATATAACCTCTGAACTCTGGCCTGAACTCTCACTAGTTTCTTTAGGTGATTTTCATGGAGGCATGGTAGCAGTTCTAAAAAACCTGTTATTTGTCACAAAACACGCATAGGACTGAGTATCTCGTTAAGCAAGTTGTACCAAAACGTGAATGTAATTTGAAATGAAAAAGACTTTCTTTCTTTAGACGCCTCGACCTGCATATACCTTCACTGACAATACATTTAATTATTTTAATAAAAATATTTGGGCATTAACGCAGGATATTATTTGAAATCATTTCCCCAGGATTGTCATTTAATAACATTAATGGTCATTTTTCGTGGTCAGAAAAGAAATTTGAAATCACCCGTATCGCAATCAGCATAAACTTGACGTAAAATAAAAGTGTTTTACTTGTTAATACATCGATTTTATAGGTTAATTAATTATGTTTTACATTAATCCATTTCGGGGTTTCGAGTCCTGGGTTAACCTATTTCAATTCAAGCTAAGATTCTCGAATCACGAAATCGTGATTGATCAATTAATATTAATCATATTTAACGTTTATAAATAATCATGATTAATTTATGATTTCACGACTTCACATATCAGGGGTTTTAATTTATCATTTGAGGCAGGATTCTCGAAACACGAAATTGCGATAAGGTTAATTATCATTAATCATTTTAATTGTTTAATAATATTGATTTAATTTAAGCTAGTTTCGCAATTTCGTATATCGGGACTTTGGTGGTCACTCGAGGCATGGATCCCCAAATCGCGAAGTCGTGATGTGATTAATTTGTATTAATCACTTTTAATGCTTGAATTAACATGGCATACAAATTATCGCAGTTTCACAATTTCGCATGTCGGGACATTGAGATTCATTACATGTTGGACTATTAGGTCAGCGAAACCCCGAGACCCAAAATTTTGAAGATTGTCTTTAGTTAGTTGACCTTTCAACTAGTGGGCGGCTCCATAACTTTTAAGCATTTAGGATCATTGTATTAAACGCAAGACCCCATCAATGATGGTATCCAAGTGCGTGTTTTTCTTTATTTAAACAAGAATTAAACTTATTTAAGTCTAAAGGTTAGAAAAAATGTATATTTCAACACCATAAACAAGTGCATCAACCATGCACCAAACCTGTACAAATAACCTGTCACAACAACCTATCGCAACAAATTGTCTAAACAACCTATCACAACAACCTATCTCATTAATCTTATCAACCAAATCAGATCTACTCACCAAGATCAATCACCAAGACAACTCTCAAAGATGTGCATCAACCAAGCATAACACAACAACTCATAATCATCACCAAGATCAATATGTGCTTATAATA
>ML850122.1:0-13723 GCA_009831015.1 Picea engelmannii
TCATCCATATTTACTTCTTATCAACCATGAAAAAAAAATAATGAGTCATATTTACATCAAACACTATTGGGTCCATTACCCAAAACTTTGTGCTAAGGGTCTTTCTTCAAGAGTTGACATCAATGACAACCAACCTTAATCAACAATAAGAGGGTTGAAGGAGCTTATGTGTGGGAAATGTGTGTAAACTTGTCAGGGTACTGAACAAGCTCGTTGACAACGGGTAAATGCACACATGATACCAAGGCAACTTCGTCGGGGTACTGAACAAGCCTGTTGGCAGCAAAGCAATGTCGGATCGAGAGGTGGCAAGTATATGTTTTCAAATTAACTTTTATGGAAGTATACATCATGTGGATACAACTATTGGATGGGATTAAAGTAATTGAGTGGGTTAAATGACATCCCTGTCGAGGCTATGGACGTCTGCTGGCAGTAGTGTCTCTGTCAACGATATTGAAGTTCTTTTATAAACATCATGACTCTTTGATTAAGACATTATTTCAGGTTATAATCCTCTGCAAAGAAAATTCTATTGTCTGGTTATAACATTGAGCTTATCCTAATACTGTATGGTCTCAGAGTGAATTTATTTCAGGGAGCTTAAATCCTTTTTCAAGTCTTATTATTTCTTCCTGAGATGAAATCTTACAAGATCAGAGATAACTGCTTCACCCAGTAAGTCGTCATTTGTTGGGCCCCAACAACCCCCCCTAAATTTTTACAAAATTTAAAGGGCCCCCATTAGGATCTTGATAATTATAATGAACTACAGAATCAACATTTTCAAATAGTTCCATACCTTGGCTTACTTTGAGACAAATTGAAGACATTCACTATAGTATGAGACATTGATTACAAGAGTATATGTCAAAAGTTAGAAACGAGCATAAAAATCTCAATTTAAACAAAAACTTTAATTTTTATCAAATGTTTACTTTTGTTTAAATTATGATTATGTGTACATTCTTTTGCTCATTAAAAAGTTTGACTATTTTGAATAATGTGTTCAATACTTCATCAAATAATATCTTGGTTGGTTTCTCATTTTCATAAAATCATTTGGTGATATTAATTAATTAAATTCTTTTTTCATTTTACATCTCATAATAATAATAAAAAATAAAAAAGAATTATCTATCATTTGTTTGATTTTGTAAAAAACCAAAATTAATATTTTTCTCTTCTCCATTAACTTGAAGCTTCTAGAATTTTAAGATCATTATAAACAATGTTTGTTTAGAACTTATAGTTAGTTTAAATTCATTTTTGATTTTATTGTTCTAGATTTTGTTTTATTCACAATTTTTAGGTTATTAATTTAGGTTTCTTTTTGTTTCACAAGTTTCTATTATCAAATATTTGATACAGATATGATCATGGCTTGATTTTATTATCTAAATATGTTCAAGATGATTGATCCAAAAATAATATTGGATTGCTACAAATAATTTTATGAGCAACAACAGATAAAATTTGGAAAGGCGTCAAGATCAGACAGACGATTTTGCAAGACTGATTGTAGCCAAACCGTGAGGCATTTGAAGAAACGATTGAAAACCTATTTCCCAAATGGACCCATTTACCTTTAGTGTAGAATTTTTCCCAAAAACATGAACAATTTGAGAGATATTGATGTCTCTTTACGAGACAAATTTCAGGTGGAGAAAATTATTAGTGACGCCCAGACTGTTCATTCATTGTATAAATATATGAGAAAGTTCAGAGCCATAGAGATCCAAGAATTTGAGAGGAGGATTATTATCCTTTCTCTTTTGTATATTATTTATTTTTTAAACTTTTCTTCTTTTCAAATGGAGTAATGGATGGTTGGAAGATTTGGGAGAATGGACGAGTATTTTCAAAGAAGAATATGGAATTCCAGGTTGCTTAATGACTTTTGTCCTGTGGGTAAAATAGTTTTATTTTCATTATAATATCTTCAGATTCTTTTAATAATTGATTATGCATTGATTTAAATTAGCTTTAGTATTTTTTATCAATACATGGTTAATTGCTATCATTTATGTATTAATTAATTTTTTCCATCTTTAAGAGTCTATTATCCAAAAAAATTCTTCCAGGACTACAGTATGGGAATGCGATTTTGAGAAAGAATATGGGAAAACAATTCATCTTTTGGCTTTAGACATGTGTGATTCTTATTCCATTTCATTCTTTCATTACCATTATATTATGAGAATATTATTATGGTTGATTTTAGCTTTAGCTTGTCATCATATGGTGTTTTCATACTGTTAAATGTTATATGTTGTCCATAGTTTGTTATTTCATTCTGTATGTGTGATCAATTTATCATTTGATTATTATTGAATTTATTCATAATGTTAAATGATGGATAAAATCAATACTCAGAATTGAGTTTTCTCTCGTTCTTAGTTATTGATTATCATAAGATCACATGATTTTTAATCAATCATCATTCTGCTGCTATATTCTCACTCCAAAACATCAAACACTTCTTTGAATTTATTCTGGAAGTACTAGTATTGTTCTGTCACAGGTTTTCCTCACAAGTAAGACAAGAAGGAGCTCAGACAACACATAAAGATAATACCAGTTTCGTTGATCAGCTACAGGTTAGTTTGTGTGTTATTCAATTAAATTAATTATTAATGAAATGATGATTGCATAAATTAGCTTTGATTGTTTATGTATCGTTGTTTCAATCATATTCATTTAGTATTTATTTGTTTAATATCTTTAAGAAAACCCAAAAATAAGTGTTGTTCATATTTGATTCAGAAACTTTATCAAACAATCATTTTCGCAAGATTTCATGCAAACCTTGTAAACTGTATATAAATTGTTCATAATCATTTGTATATTCACATTTTTAGATAAATATTTGTAATTATTGTGTCGATTGTTAGAATCTTTTCTTTAGTTAGTTCATTTCATTTTACTATCTTTAGGACCCTAGTTGGCTAACAGAGCCATTAAACTCATCAGAATAGGTTACACCAAATGACTTGGGTTATTTAGTCAACCTCTAACTGGATCTATTCTTCCTGTTGACAACAAGTCAAATTTGCCCATCAACAATTGTGAACCTAGAAAACCTTCTCTTTCAAGAAGAAGGAAAATGAATTGATGGAGGATTATATAGATGTCAGGATTGGAAAATATGCTATCCTAGACATGGAACATAGTGAGATCCTAGAGCAAGTGCAAGACACAGAGAATTAATAATTTCTGTTTGAAGGGTATTGGAGGATGCCATTCGATGGAGCTTGTTCAAGATCTGGGAATGGAGTTGGAATTGTTCTTATGAGTCCAAGTAAGATTATGCATACACATTCTATTAGACTGGAGTTTTCATGCACTAATAACGAGACAGAGTATGAATCTTTGATTCAGGGGATTATCCTCGCACAAGAAATGAAAATAGAAAATCTAATTATAACTGGCGACTTAGAGTTGGTGATCAATCAGGTCACCCAGAGGTATAAAATAAAAAAGGAAAGACTTAAGTTATACTTCAAAAAAGTTAACGAATTGATGGAATCTTTCAGTTCCTTCAATATTTGTTTCATTTCAAGGGACAAGAATCACAAGGCAGATTCATTAGACTCGGAGCCCTCATTGTCAAACTCGAACGATATCCAAAGAAAAACATTTTTCCAAGTAGAAAGAGCATTCCGACCATCTGTGCCCGATAACATTGAATATTTGCAAGTGTTTGAGAACGATGAACAACTGGGAATTTTTTTGTTGAATGATGATGATGATAAAGGTGATCACATTTCTTTTGTCCCTAAATATTGTATACAATCTGAATCTCTTTTTTCAAAAGATGATCATGCTAAGAATCTCCTTGAAGAATTTTCAATTCGAAAGGTGCAAGAAACAAGAAAATTCAATATTAAAAATGACGGTTCCCCAAAATGTGTTAAATTGGGAGTTGATTGCACCAATGAGGAAGTTGATCAATATGTTTCCTTGTTCAAAGAATACATTGGTGTGTTTTCTTGGACCTATGATGATTTGAAATCTTATGATAAAACTATATTCCAACATATTATTCCATTGAGGGAAGAAGCAAATCCTGTAAAGAAAAAAATAAGGATGATGAATCCCAAACTAAAACCTCTGGAAAAGATTGAATTGGAGAAATTGAAGAAGGCATGAATAATTTATCCCATCAGGCACTCCCTCTGGCTCTCAAATCCTGTGATCATGAGAAACAATACTGGTGAAATCCGGATGTGTGTTGACTTCAGAGACCTTAAAAAAGCAAGCATAACGGATAACTTTCCTTTACATAATATGGAGTTTCTTCTCCAACAATTTACTAGATTGGCTTGTGTGTCCATGTTGGATGTTTTTTTTTGGATATAACCAAGTCTTGGTGGCTAAGAAAGATAGGGAAAAGACAACATTTATCACACCTTGGGAGACATATGAATATGCCATAATTCCCTTTTGTTTGAAGAATGTTGGAGCCACATTCCAGAGGGCCATGGATCATGCATTCAATGGGTTGATAGGAAAATTTATTGCATACTATCAAGATGACTTGATGGTGCATTCAAAGAAAAGGGGTGATCATATCCATCATTTGAGAAAGGTTTTTGAAAGATGTAGATTATATGGTGTCTCTCTAAATCCAAAGAAATGATTGTTCATTGTAACTCAAGGAAACCTTTTGGGCCACATTGTGTGCAAGGAAGGGATTTACATGGATCCAGAAGGAGTTAAATAAATACATGAGCTTAACCCCCCGACATCCAAGAAGGGATTCCAATCATTTTTTGGAAAGATCAATTTTGTGCGAATATTTGTTCTTGACTATCCAAGTATCGTAAATCTGATCAATTTGTTGCTGAAGAAGGAGTAGAGGTTCGAATGGACAACGAATACTCAAGAGGCGTTCAATAATATCAAAGGAGAAATCACCATAGCTCTAGTCCTCATCAGTTCAGATTTTCAAAGGAATTTCATCATCTATTCATTCACTACAGAGACAGTTCTTGCATCAGATCTTACTAAGAAGATTACCAAAGGAGAAGAACTCCCATAAGTTTCATGAGAAAAACCCTACATGAATATGAGTTGAGGTATTTAGAATTGGAAAAACAAGCCTTTCTCTTGTAAAGGTAGTAGCACATTTTCGGACGTACATATTGAACTTCCATGTTATTTCCTATGTTCCCTCATCACCAGTGAAGATGATTTTGAATCAACAATTGAGAGAAGGAAAATGAGCTAACTGAATGGAAAAGATACAAGAATATGATATCGATATTAAACCTTTAAAAGCTATCAAAGGACAAGGTTTATGCAAGATCATCACGAATGGTGATTCTGTGGATGGAATGATTTCAATTTCAGTAGGAGAACCATTAGCTGATTCAGATTGGTATGAAGATATTGTATTATATTTAAGGTCCGGCCAATTTCCTATCACCATGAACTCCAAGGAGCGAATAACATTGAATCTGAAGGCAAATCAATATGTGTTGATTGCTGATATATTGTTCAAGAGAAATTATGATGGTATATTATTGAGTTGTGTTGATGAAAAAAAATCCCAAGAACTAATGAGATAATTCCATGAAGGAATATGCAGTGGAAACTTTTCACCTACTGCCACCACCCACAAGATAATAAGGGTTGGATTCTACTGGTCATCAATATCCAGAGACTCGTATGCCACAATAAGGAACTGTATATCGTGCCAATAGGTTTCAGGAAAATGAAGAGATATGCGATGCCTTTACAACCCATAATTATAGAAAAACCATTCTCCCAATGGGGACTTGATGTTATCGGTCCAATTAATTCAAAGTCTAGCAAGGGGCATATGTACATTCTCACGGCTACAGATTATTTCACAAAATGGCCGGAAGCGGTGGAATTAAAGAAGGTTGATTCTAAAGAGCTAATTAGGTTAATCAAAGATAATATTTTGTCGAGATTTGGTGTCCCAGATAAATTTATCATAGATAATGGTTTTATTTTCATCGGCTCAAAGTTTACAAAGTTTTGTGGAGAATATGGAATTATCATGGGTCAATCATCGAATTATTATGCACAAGGTAATGGCCTTACTGAATCCAAAAATAAAACACTTGTTCGAATACTGAAGAAAACCATTGACAAAAACCAAAGTAATTGGCATCTGAAGATGACAGATGCATTGTGGGAAAGAAGAACGACTTCAAAGATAGCACCGGGATGTCCCCGTATACATTGGTTTATGGGAAAGAATAACATATGCCAATTAGCCTCGAGCTCAATGCATTGATTTTGGTGGTTAATATTGAAGATACAAAAGAGAGTTTACCAATCCAAAGGAGGATCAACCAGTTGTTAAAATTGGAGGAAGAACGAAGAAAATCCCTAAATCGAGCCTCTCAAAGGCAGTAGAGTGAAAAAATATATTTTGATAAGAGAACAACTGTTAATAATTTCCAGAAGGGAGAATTGGTGTTGCTTTGGAACAAGGCCAAGGAGAAACCGTTGATGCATACAAATTTCTAAGCACTTTGGATCATACCATACATCATCTAGAATATATTAGGTTTTACCTACATGCTCCAAGACATGAAGGGTAAAAGATTAATGCTGCCTATAAACATGAAACATTTGAAAGGTTTCTTCTACTGATACTTTATCATTCTCATTGCACATAATTTTATTTTTCAGTTTGTATATTCTTACTCTGACTCCATATCCCGATCGACGGAAGCACTTGGTCATGAAAGGTTATGTATTCTTGACAAACCATAGGTGGTTATCATCCCACCGTGGGAGCCATTTTTTGAGATCAATTTTTGCTTCTGAAATTTCCCTCCCCTTTTCTATTTTCCCAACTTCTTTTGTCCATTTCTTTTCCCTCTTCCATACTTACCAAAATTTCCCTTTTCTTGTCTCCGTTCTATTCTCCCCTTATAGTTACTATAATTAGTTGGTTTTTAAAAAATGACGGGTTCGTGGGTTGGTGGACTCGTGGGTCCTCACTTCCTATTCCCATATCATGAGTCCATCTGACCTTCGTATCATCCTATACTTAATTGTTTCTGGAATCACAGGTTCTTGGGTTGGTGAGTTCAAACTTTCATATCCCATGTTCTGTGATATACATTATGCACCCAAAAGATCCACGATATACATGTCGACCATCAGACGCCTAAGCTCCTAAGTATCTCATCTCTTCTATATTGAGTCTGACCGACCACATTACAACACTTAGACGATTTTCAACCTTTCACAACTGCGGGATCACGGGTTCTCGAGTTAGCGGGTTCACAAAAATCCCAAATCCTGATTTCTCTCGTTTGTCCCTACCACCTTTGTGCTTTTCCCAATATGCATTTAGTGTGGTTTAATGTTAATAACTCATCATGCAGGTTTTGTAAATATCATAATTAATAAGTGAAGAGATCGAGGAGATTTCTTATTAAACCACATTAAAACATGATTTACACAAGATTATATTATATCTCTCAATCACTCATTTCAAATATTATATGGATTAAAAGAACACTCTCGTCAACTTATGGTAGAAGTAGCTTGACAACAGTTCTACGGAGATACTTTGAACATTTTTGGATGTGAGGACCAGAACTTTAAGTGGTCTAGAGCGTATTCTTACTATTCATCCCCTTCTGCTCAGAAGGGAGTAATTTGGACATCTGAAATTGCTCGTGTAGGCTATGTTCCTGAAGTTTTTGACTGCAAGGAACTGGTTTCCTGGTCCGCTGATAAATATATACCAATTCAATGGATTATTCAACTTTAATACCATTCTCCCATCTCTCTTTCACCTCAAGTGTTCCGTAAAATTCTAAAACTCCCATAGCCAACACTCACATTCAAAGGTGAATATTGAAGGGACTTCTTAAAAAATCATGAAAATGACTTGGACCTCTTTCCTAAATTCTTGGAGAATCTCGCGGCCATCCTTGAAGATATTACCAGGTTGCAGGTCAACTCATTCAAAAACCCCATTCAGGAAATTGCATGGTTATTCACTAGAGCAACAAGCCAAGAAAATACTTCCATCATTTTTCATATGATTCTTTATATTTTATATTTTACTGTCAAGGAAGCACGGCCCACCATAATTTGTCGTTGGAAATTGTTGAAAATGAGACCTTTGATGAATAAGAGTCATTTGTATTTTAGAGCATTGTCTTTGACAACGAATCTAAGAAATTAATTATTGAGAAGTGTGATGTGAAGAATAAAAAAGGGAAATCTCGTTCAGAGGTTAACTGTTGGCACAGGGGCATACCTAGGGTTCAACGCTACAACAACGCACTAGAAAATCCCTAACTACCGGCCCTTTCGGCAACACCTACGAAGTAGATGAAGTCTCACGCGAGGTAGAGGCAGGGGTGGTTTCCAGACTCAGGTGTCTGCAAGCTTAGTTGGGACATAGATCTGTGATTATAACACTTATTACAACTCTTAGCACCATCAGTCCCTCGATATGAAATCATTAGTCATTTCACTGATAAAATAGAGCTTCACAACATTCATAGTAATCTACAGTATTTAAGCACTTAGCATATAAATGGATCAGAATGAGCATATCAAGCACTAAGCATGACTATCTTGATAAGATCTAATACTCTCACATATCATAAGCACAAACCAGAGGTAGATCTATCTAAACATATGAAAGCACTTAGAAAATAACATGTGAACACATCAAGACAAATCACAAAGCACAGTTTTTACATGGTTCACCCCCACCCTGGGGCTATGTCTACCAACTCTTCTTCTTTATTGTCTTTAGTCAATCAGTTACAAGCACAGAGCCTTCAAAACCCTTACTCCACACAGGACAAAAAGATCTGCGTAGCTTGCTAGATCCTTCTTCCTTGTGTTGTAGCACTAAGCCGTCTATAGTCTCACACCAGGACTTTCACTCAGCTTTGCAAGTCTTACACAAAATGCACAAAGCCCTGATCACATAGATCCAACTCTTGGAACTTAGCCTACATTACATAGATATACTATTCGACTACTTCTTACATTGCCTATCCTTCTATTTATACATGAAAAATAGGCCTAAACATGGGTAAACCCATGGGCCAACATCCCATTCCCATTACATATTCCCAAAAACCCAAAAATGATCCAAAAGTGGGCCAAGATTCCGTGATCTCCGCTTCGTCTTGTGCTCCTCCTTCGACAGGCTGTCGAAGTCCCAAAATAGGTCAACATGACCAAGAAACTCCCAAAACTTGGTCAAGGGCCAACATTAACCTAAGAAATATGCAACCTTCCTAGATTTCCAGATTCCATAGAGAAACTGATGATGCATTGGATGACTCCATTGGTGGTATTGAAGCGGAAAATATAAAATTAAAGGAAAGGATTAAGAAACTGGAAGAGACCTTGATGGCTCTTCCACTTTTTTCCATCTCTTTGGAAATTGTTGGACCCACCACTCCCACTGCTAAATTAAAAGGATCCTCAAGCTTACTTACATCATCCAGGAGCTATGTGGAGAATAATATCAAAAAAAGAATGGAACTGATCACATAATCTTGGGAAATTTCAAAGAACATGATTTCTTTTGGCTCAAGGGCGCATGCCTTCCATGAGTATTTGCAGGCCGACTTAAAAAATGAAGAAGGTTTTTACCTTGATGTCGTGGTACCATTTGGTGTTAAAGTTTCCAACATGTCAGAGCTAAGGAGAAGAGAGGAGGACCTTCCCTCTCCAATTCAGATCAAGCAGTTGAACGTATGTTGGAAAGAAAAGATAAAGAACTTGAATAACATTGTTCAAGTGTGAAACCAAGCCATATCAAGGAGGGAATAACTATTCAAAAGGCTCACAGAGGTGTACCTATCCATAAGAACTAACGAAGTCCAAGATCCCAAGTTGATCCTCAACTCGTTGTTCCTAACAAAACAACAATTCGATGAGCAAGTTGATATTTTTAAAGGATTGTCAATTGAAAAGTTCTATGGTATAATTGAATATGATGAGGATGCCATAGATAAATGGCTAGTGGATTATTCCATAAAAAATTAGGACATTGAAGAAGCATTACGTGTAATTTCCCTTGATCTAAGAGATTTGGAGGGAAAGTTGTTCAACATCAAAATCCAACATGAATCAATGTGGCACCAATGAAAAGTTACATCGAAGAATGGTTCAAGAAAGTTGTCGATAAACTGACCAATGAAGGGAAAGAAGCAGTTGAGACAGTTCCTGTAATCGTTGATGAAAATGATAAAAGGACATCAACAAGAAAATGAAGACGTGAGAGACCATCATAGTAAGTTTATGATGATCACATATTTCTTTTTCTTTATCAATTCCTTCATCCGGTTATTCCACCTCTTTCACTAGAAAGGTTTAACCAAAAACTGATGACTCCTCTTTTCTTCTTACCAAGTCTTGATTCTCTTCTACCACCCACCATCTTCCTTCTAAGAGAGTATTTCTTGTATTTATTTGATTTATGGTTCGTGGGATCCCCAATCCCAGTCTTTAATACAAACACATTTACATTTTCAGAGAATATGTAACAAACTATATATATTTTAGAAATTTCAAGAGAACTACTTTGGGAACAATCCTGACTGTGCTTTGTAACCCGATTTTCCAAATATAAAGTATTTGAGGTTGATTCATCATTATCTTTGTTTGAGCTGCCCATGTGTCCACTCTATTAAAGTTCTCTTATGCATGTGGATCATGTTCTTTTTATTTTATGTGATTATAAATCTTTATCTTAAACTATGATGGATGTGAGGAAATTTTTCTTATTTGCTTTAAATGTGTGAAGTGTGTGATTCCTAGTCCTTTCTTAGGAACTTTCTTTAAAAACAAAATAAAAACATTTTCCTTTTATTTACTCGCAATATTTATGTTTATTTGATTACCACGACTGATCTAAAAATAGGGTGCAGACTTGTTATGCTATGCAAGCACCCTCTACTTCATTAAAATAAAACTTTTCAGGACCTTGCTCAATGACATAGTTATGCAAGATAAATTATGTGCCAAGTTTATACATCTTCTTTTAAATGTTCATGTGTGAGGAAATTTTCTTTTAAAATGGTTAAATATGTGTTTTAAATAAATACACAACAAACATAACTTGCAGCAAATAAACCATCAAACTCACAACAATAACGAGATGATAAAGGAGTTCACCCCCAACTGGGCTACATCTCCTTGAGCCTCCATCAATGGACTTGGTTCTTTGGGATTAGTTTGTCAAAGATTCTTTTACAAGCTACTTCTCAACTCCAATGGATTTTCTGACTGTACCATTGGGTTCAAAATACATAAAAACCCAAAAAATGACTAATAGAACTCTGAAAATGGATCATGGCTCATCCGGGCATGACCTCTTCTACATGTGGCCTTGAGCTTCCTTGAGCTTCCTTGTGGAAAAAACACCTGTAAAAGTCATCAAATGCCTCTGAAACCTATCCCAATTGGTTCATAGCATAACAATTAGCCAAAAATGACTATTTAGTCACATAAAACAGACTTGAGCTCATCTGAGCATGACCTCCATCAATGAGGGCTTCAAGCTCCCTGGAGCTCTATGAAACTTAAATGGTGAAAAACATGCAAAATAAGTCTTCAAATGCCTTTGAAAATAGTTCCAATAGATTCAAAATGTCCAAAAACCCCTAGCTGGGCTTTTTTCGGCACCTCATTTGGCCAAAAAATGAAGAAGATAGGCCTCCTACCATTTTCCTCCTTCAAGCTTGCTGCCTCTGGTTCGCCAAAACACACCTCTGTACGTCCAACTTAGCTCACGTGCTCAATCTCATGCTAAAACCTAGCACCGGGCACACAATCGCATAACCGTGCGAACTGTAGGACGGTTAGGGCGCGCGTAGCCCCTAACCGCTAAGCCATGGACATATGGGTCATATGGATAGGCACCCAAAACTGAGGGCTAAGCATTTGAAAATGTGTGCACGGGGGGTCATATGGTTATGTATGTGAATGGGGGCTAGGGCTTAGCCACAACCCTATCCGCGCCCAAACATTAATACATGCAAACTTTAATATATATGAAATGGTATATATAACAAGACACAAGTGGTGGCGCACTGGTTGGGTGGCCTTTGCCAAAGATTTTCCATGGTGGGGGAGGTCTGGAGTTTGATCCCCATGGACTCCATAATATTTTAAAAAACCAATGAAATGCAATGCCACGTGGCGACCCACGCCTGGGCCACGTGGCACCAAACCATTTGGAAAAATATGCCACGTGTCGAAACATCATTCATCCAAAATCTACCAATCAATGATTGCCACATCATCAACTACCACCTCAGTGTATAGACATGCCACATCAGTTGTACGACCTCTGCCACGTCAACTGTATGGACTATACAGTCAACAATTTTTTGTCCCTGTTTGGCGAATCGAACAGATCATGATATCTCACTCATCCAACGTCTGTTTGAACCCGTTTGAGTTGCGTTGGGTTCGTGACAATGAGGGATACACACTCGTTCGTTTTGAGGAAATTCCGAGAACTTTGATTTTTGAGCAAAATTTTGACCCCTGGTCCAGATTCTGATCACACCTTCCCACTGAAAGGCTTTTGGACCCACAAAAGCTTATGATTATCTGCCTGAGCTTCAATACTCTTCTGCTTCCAAGTTCTATCAACTGATTCTAATTGAAAAGTCTTTTCGACAATCACTTGGATACCTTGACATGCCTTGTACTGCAACTGGCTATGTCCCTCAACCACTATTCTCTAGCTATTGCTAATGCACTATTCTCTTTGTGCTTGGAAGACTACCAGCCTTCCCACTGAGAATCAAGCCTCTCTTGTGAACTCTTTGGCGTCAAAACAATTCGCTCTACAATGGCTGCAAAAACTTTCCTACGACATCTTGTCACAAACCAAGAAAACCATCAATCTTGAAAACAAATTTATACAAGACTGAAAATGATGCCAACAAAGTCTTTTTTCTCTTCAAGAAAATGGTCGCATCTTGTACTTCATCAAATCACATGGCGTTTTCCTGCATCTTGATGTACTCAAAATCAACTTACAAGCCAACAAACACCATCGACTAAACATAAGTCGAAAAACATGATCGACACAACATAGACGTCAAGACAACATCGACACAAGTTGAGACTCATTTGAAACATATCAACCTTACCAAAATGACAAGTTGGCATTCATGATACACACTCATGTTACAATCATGAGTCATTCAGGATTAACTATCACCAGTTCACTGTTTACACACACAAAAAAACACATGTATGTGCATAGCTCTTCAACTCTCTTTCAAGTACAAACATAAGTACATAAACCTGAAACATGTTGGTACATAAGAGCTGAATATGAAAAAGATATATGGCTGTAACAAGTGAACATCATACCCCTCTTTTACATCCTCCTGGCGAAGTTGTGCAACAAACAAGAATGTCTTCAAACGAATTGCATTCACATGCAACTTGCATCATACAAGTTGTGATAAATCACTGCAACCTGTCATACTCTCAACATAAATGCATACATAAGGTTGAAATGTGCATCTACAACAGAAAATGCAAGCCTTACTTGCTCAAGAAATCCAACTATTTCTTACCAAGTGTTAAGCCCTAATATTGGCTCATTACCCCTTAATTGGGGCATATTAGATTAGTAATGCTATTTTATTTATGTTGGCTTTAGGCCATTAGTTGTAATTTAGATTAGTAATGTTATTTTAATTATGTCGGCTTTAAGCCATTA